>JASSUY010032006.1:0-13969 GCA_032466535.1 Forpus xanthops
TGTCCCTGCCCATGGCAGGGGGGTTGGAACTGGATGATCTTCAGGTCCTTTCCAACCCTAACTATTCTATGATTCTAAGAAGAAAAGAGCCATAAGAAGTTCTGATATTCATTTCTAATTCTAACGATTATTCTATGCTTTGCCACATCTGGCCTTCAGCTTTGGACCTCATCCAGTTTCCTGCAGAACAAGAAGAAATCCAGCTCAAAACCCTGGCTGTGTTCTTTTCTAAATGGCACTACACAAACCACCAGCTGAACCAGCATCTTCCTTTGCACCACTTAGTAACACAAATGAAGTGATTTTGCTGAAGAAGAGAAGCAGCTCTCCTTTGTCTTCATTTGAACTCACAAGTGGTTCCTCGGGGGCACACCCAATCTTTAAAATAAGGAGCAGTAATGGATTCTTTCATTATTTCCATGTTTCCTCTTGGACATCCCTTTGAGAATGATAAAGCACTTACAGAACAAGAGCATGCCAGCCCCTAGAAAGACAACTACTAAAAATGGCAATGGGAGCTTCCACCCTAAAGCAGACGTGCTTTGAAGGCTTTGGTCTTGCAAATATTTAGCATATGAGTAGTCCCACCAAAGCAAGTCTCGTTCATAGGCTTTTTCACTGGTGGAGTTTTATTTATATATATTTTAGGGAACATAGTATGAAAGTTGGAAGGAGGAAAATAAACCGATAACATGAGATGAGCCAACCATCAGTGTACACGTACGGCTGCCGAGAGCATCCCAACATGGAGAAACCTCAGTGAATCCCTTGGCTAATTCAAACCATAAGCTGGTGTCATAAAGAGAAATTGCTCAAGGTTTTTTCCCTTAGTGGCAAACCCCAGTACTCCCAAGTGAACGTCTTTCCTCTCTAGTGCAATACCCTGCAGATGTGACTAAACCTAAAAATCATGGCTAAGAAAAGGTTCCAGCATTGAATGCAATGTACGTGCTGCCTCTGTAACCCTTCCTTCGTTCCTTGTCAAACGAAGATGTAAAGAATTGCTTAAGAAAACAAAACGCAAAAGATAAAAATTAACTTAATTTACACAACCAATAAAAAAGTTTAAAGCAATGATAGAAAAATAATATAAAGGCTAAATACATGGAATGCCAGTTCAACAGGATTAAGCTTTGGTAGAACAGCTAAAGAGCATAGCACCAATAAAATCCAATGTCAATACATGCTTCAGTACGCATGAGCTGTGATGAAAATGTAAATTTTGGCAAGGAAAGTGGTGTATGTTCCCTGACGCCACAGTTTCATTTCCACATCCAGCAAAAAGTCTTTAGGCTCCTTCACTTGTCGCTGAAGATAGACGATGCCCGTGTATGAGTTCAGCCTTCGAGTGCTGAAGTAGCTTTCTTCATTTCCCTTGATGATCGTAAGGATTATGTTGTCTCCAGCATAGGCAGGCGACGGTCCAATACGGAAAATGTGAGCTGGGACCACGATGTTGGTTTGGAAGTTCAGCTGGTAGTAGGTGATGCGCACCGGGGTGTTCTGGCAGTCCAGGTAGTTAAAACAACTGATTCGTTCACACCTCCTAAGAGACGAGAAATGAAGCACAGTCAGTGCCCATGTAAAGCAGGAAAGGGTCTATGTAATTAAGACTATAGCAAAATATTAGACAGGAGTCCCAAACTTCAGTGTGTAATTACCAACTGCTTGTTCCGCTTTTACAACGCTCATAAAGCATTGTAAATGATATAACACTGTCAGAGTACAGTATCAAAAGGAAAAGATCACGGGCATGGAGAGCTGTTTTGGGAAGCTCCACAACGAGGAAAGAACCTTAGAATCCCAGACTGGTTTGGGTTGGAAGGGACCTTAAAGCTCCTCCAGCTCCATCCCCTGCCATGGGCAGGGACACCTTCCATAGAGCAGTTGCTCCAAGCCCTGTGTCCAACCTTGCCTTGAGCACTGCAGGGATGGGGCAGCCACAGCTTCTCTGGGCACCCTGTGCCAGCGCTCAGCACCCTCACAGGGAAGGATGCAGAGTCACGCTGCACAGAGCTTGGAGAAGCAGTCCGTGATTGACCATCAACAGCACCAGCCCAGGACAGTGCCCCAAGAAATATAACCAAAAAACTCCTTAAAAGGATAGCTAAAACATGGCAATGGAAACAAGCTCCTCAATCTGCAAGCTGCTCCGTTCTTTAAGGCAGGAAAAGTATGTTTTAAGGCATAAGCAACTAGACATAAATTCCTAAAGCACTGGCAGCCACTAAGGCAGGAAATGGGGCTCCCAAGCCTCAGCTGCTGAGGAGCTGGGAGCTATGGGGTGTGCATTCCCAGAACCCTGCAGCCTGGCCAGCTCCTGCTCCCCTTCAATGTTTCAACCCTCTCTGAGGAGCTGCAATCAGAATAGGAAACAGGGAGCCCTAGACCCACTGTAAGCGGTGACTGCAGCAGCCACTGCTGCTGGGAGCAGCACAGAGGATCTCACGTTTTGAAACTTAATTATGAACAGAGCCCTTCTACAGCTGCAGCAAGTAGAGCTGCAGGTCTGGTGAGTGCTGTCAGAGCTGCAGTTGGGGGCTTGAGGCCTTGGAAGGGAGGAGAGGCAAAACCAGCCACGGATTCTATACAGGAAAGTCAATGTGTTCCAGGTACCAAAGCACCTCCTCAAAGCTCTGAGCACTTACACCCACCCCCTACAAACCAAAGCACTATGTAAGACCCCAGGCGCTGGACTGGGCTGCTCACTCTGCTCTTGCAATACTCACATGTCAGACACTTTTCTGTAGTTGGAAGGGCACTCGAAGGACAGGCAGCGGAAGCTGCCCTGGATGTTATAGCAAGTCTCTGCAGCTGAGCAGTTGTGGGTTCCTATTGCACATTCATCGACATCTAATGAGAAGGAACACAAGGATAAGTTCACAAGCAAGAAGTGATCACAGTTTAGGAGCTGTAATATGCTCATGAGTCTGTGCACGGGAAGCAAGAGGAGCCAGGGCTCTGCAGGCTGAGGGCTCTTGTCCTCACCACTCAGTTTTACCTCTTCGGGCAGGACTATGAGAGCACAGAGGAGCCCCCGGGGGTGTGATGCACAGCCAGTGCGGTGTGCCAGGCTCCCCTCGGTGCACAGGCACTGCGGGCGATGGGTGCATAACACTGCTTCCAACCTGCTACAGTCCATAGGTCCTCAGTGAGAAACGTTCCTTCTCCGCCAGTGCTGCGCAGTGGCCGAGGGAGCCCATCCTATGAGCATCCTGTGAGCCTTCCCCTGCTGTGTGATGGTCTCTGCCCTGCTTGGTAGCCAGCGTGGCCAGGGCTGGCCCCCTACCACAGGCTAAGTTTGCCTCTGTGCCCGTGCTTTGCAAACACTGGCACGCTGCTGTAGACCTGGCTGTTCTCATTCCAAACACATCTAACGCAACACAGGGTTCAACTTTCGATAGAGAAACAACATGAGAAGGAGAAAAAGCCCTCCAAACCCAGCATCCTTCTGTCCTGCCACTCCACGCTGCAACAAAAGCCATTCACAACCATGTTCGGTTCAAACCAAATGTGCCCATCTGGACAGAACTGCCCTGCTGTATTCTCCCTTGCTCCTGAGGTAGCAGAGATGTTTTGTAAGTCATGGTACAGACTAGGCTGAAGGAAAACACAACAAAATAACTAGGTAGCAGCGCAAGGCAGTGGAACCCTGAACTTCTCCGAGCAGCTGCTGTGTGTGCATTCACTGCTGCACTGCTGGAAGCTACTTTTCAGTTTCCTGACAGTGATGGACCAATTCTGACAGCTCCACAGCTCACTGGTACTCCCTCAACCACAGTTTCTTGCTCAGAGCCAGCCTATGTCACACAGGGAGCTCCTAAACAAGCCTGGTGCATGCCCATCACTGTGCACGTGTGACAGGCTCATTGGCTGCGGGAAGCATTTGCCTGGTTTCAAGCACCAGAGCATGCACACAGACACTGGGTCCTGCTCCTTCTTCATGGATGAGGCTGTAAAATGCCCACATAGCCCAAGCAAACAAACATTCCCCATCACACAGCTTGCAGAGGGGCCTTCCTCTCCCCAGGGCAAGCACATGCAATGGATGGAGGGATACTCTCTGCCTACACATTAGCCGTTCCCATAGCACATTCCATACCTTGACGAAAGCTATCCCCCAGGAATAAACAGATCCCCTGCCTCAGATCCCATCAGGATAGAACCAAGCCATGCTAAAAGCCAACAGCACCTTCTCACTGAGCAAGCTGGGCCATGTCAGGTGAACTTCTTTGTGCATGAAGGCTGCTCTGGATTAAAGCACAGGGCAAGTACGAAGTAACCACTGCTGTATAGCTGCAGGGTCCAGGAGGTACGAGCTCCACCAGATCAATGGGAACACCACCTCAGACCAGCGCACACCTTTCTGAACATGTAAGTTAATGTCATGGTTTAATCCCACCTGGCAACTGACTCCTGTACAGGCACTCACTCACTGCCCCAGGTGGGATGAGGGAGAGAACTGGAGGGTAAATGTGAGAAAAGGGGCGAGTTGAGTTAAAGGCAGTTCAGTAAGTAAAGCAAAGCTGTACATGTAACCCAAGCAAACCAAAGCATTCATCCTCTGCTTCCCATGGGCAGGCAGGCGCTCAGCTGTCCCCAGGACTGCAGGGCTCCATCACACCTAATGGTAACTTGGGAAACAAACGCCATCACTCTAAAGGTTCCCCCATTCCTATTTCTTCCCCCCTTTATACACTGAGCACGGTGCCATACGGTCTGAAGCATCCCTTCGGTCAGTCGGGGTCAGCTGTCCTGCCCGGGTCCTTGTGGACCCCCAGCCCTTGCTGGTGGGGTGTGCGAGGAGCAGAAAAGCCCTTGGCTGTGTATAGGCACTGCTCAGCAATAGCGAAAACATCCCAGCGTGATCACCACCGCTTCCAGCCCAAAGCCAAAACACAGCCCCATACCAGCTACTATGAAGAAAATTAATGCTGCTCCAGCCAAACCCAGCACACTTAAATATAAATATCACCCTGTAAGAGAAGTAATGCGGCAGAAGACAAAATGAATATTTAAAGCTCAAAGGCACTTTATGGCCTAGAGCATAAACATGGTTACCTAAAATAAAGCCCAAGCCATGGACCTTAAAACGCTGAAAACCAGATGCAATAACAAGGATCCAGCCTGAGCAGAAAATACTGGCAAAGACCTCACAGTCACATTGTGTACTCCCAAATGTCTAGACAACGCACGGAGGCTTTAAAATGAACTAAATGCTAACAGACGAACCATGTGGACTGTGTGGGGCTCTGCCAACTGTCACAGAGGAGAGGGACTCTTCAGAGGAAAGCTAGAACCCCCCACACTGCCTCTTCCCCTGGGATGAGAACTGATGTCATGCACTGAACCGACTGGTTTAGAGGTCTTGCAAAGGAAAGCATAGGAAGGAGAGAATCAAAGCAACCGAAATCCCTGGCTGATCCTCTGACGTGCCCCTAGGTGAAAAGAAAATCTCTTCCACATTGCAATCACTGCTGTGAGTCCCTCCCTTCACCCGCTTGGCTCTGCTGCAAAATACCACAGGCAGTTTCCCCACAAAGATCCATATGTTGAGATGTTATTACACGAGCTACATCTCGTCTGTGCGGAATGAAAGGTACAAAGAATATCCCAGCAGTAACTCGTAAGAGCTGGTCAGATGGGGAGCAAGTGGAGCCCAATCTTAGCTGGTGGTAACCAACATCATCTCCTTGAGCTTAGTGCAGCTGACACCGGTGCAGACTTTCTCTGGCCATGGATGCAGGGTCAGCGTGTGAGCCTGGCCAGACCTGTGTCTATGGACTTGCAGAGCTCAGGAAAAGGGCACGTACCTGGTGTTACTTCCAGGGCCTGACTGAATGCCACACACAGAGCTGCAGCACTCACACTGTCGTGCAGGTCAACCACCTTTGCCCTCTAAGGAGGGTGCATGTACCAAGTGGCGTAGGCACCACGAAGAGCTTCTCCAAACACTGCTGTTTGGTTGGTCTGTACAACAGGAACCCGCTCCACACAGGATGAGTGAGCAGGGAGGATTTGATCCCATACAAACAAGTGAGAGGCGTTGGTCTGTGTGGCAAACCCTCTTCCTGTACCTCCAGGGACAGGAGCACGCTGGGTGCCTCCAGCTTGGAAGGGCTGTGCTGGCTGATGAATGCAGTGACTCACACTGTTCACTCTGGAAGTGGTCCTCAGCTCCAGCCCCAGGTCTGGCAGAGGTGGCAGGGAACATGCCAGCAGCGCTCAAAGTTAGCAAGGGAAAGTACCCAAACAAACAAAGCCTGAGGAGAGGAACAGCTGCAGCTTCTAAAGGTGCCTTTCACGTGAGAATTTAACTGCATGTGGATGCAACCCCATCCATACTTATGAACTGGAAAGATATTGTTGCTTAGTCTGTCCTGCTCCAAAGTCAGGACCAAGCACGCTCACGCTGTGATTTACACAGTGTGAATTTACTGCCCTCACTTCTAAGAAGAGGATTTAAGCCTAGGAGATACATAACCAAAAGTTATGTGAAGGGTTCCTCAAAGCCCAAGAGCAGGAAATGGCTGGTAGTTAGTGTAAGAGACTGCAGGAATGCGTGTAGAGTACGGACAGGTAACCAGATCTTCAGTCACTCAACAGTCAGGGCATCCTTTGGAAATGAGGGATTTTTACTGCAAAACCAGACAGCTGTGCACCAAATGAAAACCATCAGATACCCAGAAGACACTTCTATGGCTCTGGAAAAAAGGGGGGTGTGTGGAGGATACATCATTTCCACCACCATGTACTAACACCAACCTAATTAAGCTTAGGTGGCAGGCTTCTGGATGCCCAGGGCCCCATTATAGCTCCTACTTTCACCCAGTTTTCCAGGACAGGAAACTGCAACCCGTAACAAAGCCACAGATTTCTATGTCTGGCACCTCTAAGACACCAGATCACTCACTGCTGTGCCAAGGTGCACATATAGCTCATGCAAGTAATCAAGTCTGAATGATGAAGTGGGGTCCCTTAGGAATTAATTTAAGCAATTAGCTCCCATTGAGAGCTAGGCTGCCACAGGAAAAAGCTGACACAGCAGATACCAATATTTGTCAACTTTGTCAAATAGTGGCTTTTTAACAGTGACTCATATAAAACACGGAGACTTGACTGAATAACCATAATGGCTTGCATAGTTCCAAAGTTTAAAGCTTCATGACATAACGGCTTCAGCTCCTAACTCCTCATTACCTCGACAGGTTCTTCCATTGGCTGCCATGGTGTATCCCTGCTCAGGACATGCACACTGATAACTACCAGGAACATTCACGCAGCGGAAAGTACAAAGAATGCCTGCACTCTGTGTGCACTCATCGATATCTGGGGAAAAAACACAGTTGCAAACACATGTAAGAATTAAAAGAGGAATCTGGAAAGGGAGGCTGCAGAACACAAGGGAATTCTTATCTGACGCATTTATAATACATTCTTAAATAAGATGCCACCATGAAAGCTTGACATTGCTCTGGGACCACTGATGGTGCATGCTGAAATGCTGAACATGAGACTACTCCCCAAGTTCAGGTTGCAAGTAGTATGGATCCATGGAAAAGAACAAGCCTAGCACACATGTGAGTGAAAAGCTTGCTCTGGTAGCTCAATAATTCTAGGATTAGTTTGGGGGCTTCCCTGTGCTAGAGAGAACAAGGGTTTCTTCATAATTTCTTAGAGACTCTCCAATGTCACTATTGGTAACTCCAAGCAAACAGGTAAAACCCTTCCCTTCTCCATTCTGATCATGCTACTCCTCATTCAGCCACCATGAGCAGAAGTAAAAGCAAGCCTTCACTCAACTGAGTGGAGACTTTTACTGATGCTACATAGGTAAACCTATCTTCCCTTCTATTTGTTGTCTCATGGGACTCATAAGCTCTAGCCCCACGATAGCCCCACCAGTTCTTTGGTGACACAAGTGCATTCCAGCCTCAGGAGGAAGGTATGAAAATGAACTGCATTTCCCAATTTGCAGTGTCCGTGGCAGGGTGTAACTCACAATCACCCTCAGGCATCACCTACACCATTAGGTGCTATGGAGAGACAGAGAGCCCTGCCTGTTGTAGAGTATGCACATATTTAACTTGACCTCCCAAAGCAGCAGCCTTACCTTTGCAAGAATGCCCATCTTCTGCTAGCTGGAAACCTTGCCTGCAGTAACACTGATAGGAACCATAAACATTGGCGCACTCCTGGCTGCAGGGACTAGTATCACATTCATTCACATCTGTATCCAGAAACAAACACACACACGTTGCCATGGTAGTTCAGAACAGTATCTTCCACTACTTTTTTCTCTGAGAACAGTTACCAGTCCTTCTGGTCAGAGTCAATAAGGACGGACTAATTTGCCCCAGGAAGATGGTTCTGCTTTAGGCAGAATGCCAAGAAGCATGAAGATGTCTGTTCCACCTGAATTTTATGTTCATATATGCCCATGAAAACACATACACATGCAAACGTATGTTTCAGACCTTATGTTACACTTGATTACAATTATGTACTCATTGCCTTAATAAATCATGGAGAACTTTCAATTCAAAATCATGTTTTTCAAGTTTTATCACTGCCATGTTTCACCATTACTAAAATTGGCGTGAACAGCCTCCTGCCCTTACTTTGTTCTGTTCTCCTCTGTTAAAAAGGAAAAAGTGCAAGAGGGAAAAGCAGAAAGGGAAGAATCTTGTTGGCTCTCATCTGACAGCGTATTGAATATCTGCAAATCTGACATCATGAGTTACTGTATTTACATTGAACTTCACTCCGTCTCTAAAGTTCTTAAATTAGACTGCAATTTCTTCCTCGTGGGAAAAGTCTGGTACCTTCACAGTGCTTCTCATCATAGGACAGGCGGAAACCAGAAGAACACGTGCAATGGTAGGAGCCAGGGGTGTTCTCACACGTGTGCTGACACAGGCGTCCAGGGTAGTTCCAGCACTCATTTATATCTGCCAGCACACCAAACAAATACACACTCAGCTCAGAAGCAAAGCATCAAACAAAATGCAGAAGGTTATTTCAAGAAGTGTCAGAGATTGATCTGCAGAGCATCAAAAGCTGCAACCTCATGTTTTGTGCTGTCTGACTTTGTGCTCTAATTGGTGTACACTAGTGATAAACCACAAGATGCTGTATCTTACGAAGAAAGCTGGGGCATCTTCAGAAAGATAAATACCTACAGCGGCAGAAGCATAACCCATAGGGAAGTACTTTGCAGATTACTTCAATTGATGACCTGCAGCCAACCCAAACCAAGGGCACCTGGGCAGCAATCACAGCTCAGAATGGCAGAACTCTTAAGTGACCAGTCACACTCAATGATGGCTGCTTTGGAGGTGACTTATCTACTGAAGCTCTGCACCGCAGAACTAACAACTGCACACTACAGTGGTGCTAAGCACTGCCTTGAGGTCCAAGGCTCAGTCAATCAGTGTTTTCATCTCATCTTGTGCCTTACATACCAATGCAGCTCCTGCTGAAGGCATCATACTGATATCCCATCTTGCAGTCACAGCGGTAAGCCCCTGGAAGGTTATGACAAATCTGCCCTTCACCACAGCGGTGCACACCCGTCTGACATTCATCCACATCTGCAGAACCAGAGAAAGCAATCAGTTAAATATGGTTTGCTAAAAGTCAATGTTTATGAAGAGAAAACGTACAGCAACAGGAATCGAAACTGCTATGGCTGTTCCCTGCACAGAGCCTTTCCCACTGTGCTCCTCTGGTCAGCTTTACATACCCTAAGTAAACTTTTGGAAAGGAATGCATTATCTTAGAAGTGAAAATGGCAACTGTGACTGCAATGGACCTTTCCCGGTGTATTCTGCATTTCGACATACAGACATCTTGATTCTGATCAAACCTTGACATTTAAACACCCTGTTCTGATGTTCTGCCATTCTGTGAGTCACGGCAAGGCATTTAAAGGAAAATGAGAACTAGCCAGAAATTCTGCTCATCCCTTCAATTAAAGCAATTGCTATTTTCATCTCCAGTTGCCCTTTCAGTCTTGCTCCTGCTGTCTACCCTTTACTCTTTTTCAATGTTGATCTTTTTCCTTTTCTCAATCAACTCACATTTCAATATTCTTCATGGCCTCTCATCCAAACTCCAACACCAACAAATTAGCTGCTTCTCCACTCACACGCATCACTCCCAATCTCATTTTAATAATGCTCAGATGAAGACGAGAGTTTTCAATACACACTGATTTACAAGACTTGCAACATGACTAAATAGCTCATCAGTATCTCACTAATCCCTGTTGCCATCTGTGACAAGAAGCATCAGAAATTCTGATTAGCCCTCTGAAACTTTTATTTCTTGAAGCATTCCGAGTTCTGCTGTTTCCTAAGCCATCAGGTTCTGCTTCCTTCCTGTCACCGACACCTTCAACTACCTTTACAACCCACATTGCTGTTCATGTAACGCTAGTCAGGATGGTAGCCTAAGGATGGAGGTTCTCCCTACTGCCCTCTTTGAAGTGACCAACTGGAGCATTGTTTGATTTCAAAGGTTCCTGGGCAGTTCTCCAACAAAGAGCAGCCCTGGAGAGCGCTCAGGAGAACAGTCATTTGTGGAGAACATGATAGGAAGTGAGAGCAAGTTACCTGCCACAAAAACCTGGATGTGGAAAAGTGGGGATTACATCCACGCTGCTGAGAGGCGCTGATATTATACATATATCTGTGCTAATATTCAGCACAGACTCCCACCTGAACAATTCGTGGTGGGTCAGGGATGGCAGGGAATGTCACTGGCCAAGCAAGGAATTCCTGACAGGCTCAGAGACTTCTGCTGAAATGCTGTCTCCTCATTTTCTTTTAATTCAGAGGCAGCATCACAACAAGGAAGTTTCTAATGCAGATATACGTTTGTAATGCAGCAGTTTGATCTGTTATGTATTTGTGTGTGTAACCATTTTATTACTTTGTCCAAAAATGATACATTCCATTGCATTCTGACTTTAATTAGTTCTAGGGCATTACACCATCACCAGTATGCTGTACTTCACAATAGCTACAGTATTTTTCAGTTAAATTAAGAGGCAGCTGTTAATGGCTCATTTATTAAACCAGATAATAGTAACATTTTAAAGAGAGGTGAATCCTCTCAGCAGAGAAGATAAGCACACAAATAGAGTTCTGCTGGAGAAACGTGCAGATGATGTATTTACTGCTGTGAATAAATCTGAATCAGGAATCTAATTGGCCATTGTACTGCCTTAAAGGAACTAGTCTTTACCATAGAGAGGGGAAGTAGGACCATATGGTTGTTCTTCTTAATTCTGCATGTCTCTGCCTACTTAAAGAAAGCCATACAAAAAAATAGCAGAAGATCCAGACTGCGGAGATACAGTGACATGGCAAAGACAGAAATCACCCATTTACATTAAAGATTTGTTTTCTCAAAATCAAACTAGAGAAGCTTCCTTATACCTGCTCCTTAAAAGCATTGTCAATCATGTAAAGTGGAGACAAAGCACCATCAGCAATTACAATGCATTGTATTGTCTCATCAGGCTATGAAGATATCAACGCTGTATGAATGGTGGCAATTTCCTCCTGTGCCACACATTACACATGCTCTCTTTTAGAAACAACCGGGGAAAAAAGCTGGCTTCTTCCTATAAATTATCCACTTGAAATTTAGGAAGAGGATGTGCAGTAGCCATTGGCAGGACCTGAAAGTGAAGGCTATTAGCACTGCAGCTAGCACTTCAGAGCTGCTCAGTGACAACTGCTGGCCTGTGAATGAAATGGCATTCATGGAGATGGTGGTAACCCTAAAAACAGTGTCAGGGTCATCACACTTCAGGTGGTGCAAATGTACCCAGGCCCCTGGTGTCTCTGAAACAGGACTGATGGAAACAGCTGAGGAACCGTGTCTTCACAGCAACAAAGAAAGGTGGGACCTTGGGACCTTCCCTTTGTGACAACTGAAACACTACAGGCTGCACTGGAGCTGTCTTAGGAAGCTTTCTCCACTTCCTCAGTTACACACAAACTGTCCCCATCTTCTCAGTGGCCAAACATGGTCTGGGTAGTCCTGGGGGTAAAATCATGAAGAGAGAGCAGAATGAACAGCTAAATGGAGAATGCAGAAACTGATGCAGAAATGGGATCTATCTATACCACCACTTCTCATTACAACTTGCTAGTCACAGAATCACACAGCTTCTAACACAGTTTCCGCCCATGTGGAGCAGCACAAAGCACATCTTTACTTTCCACCCTCCCTTTCATTCAAAGGTAACATAAGCAGGAATCGTCAGGATTTCGTCACTAACCAAAATGCTGATTTGTCTTTTTTCTCCCCACTGTTGTTTTATGATTTCCTACATTGTGTAACACAGAACATAGGGAATTAAAGAACACATAGCCAACCCTGCCTTGCCAAGCAGCAAGCTTTCAGTTCCTCTGCGCATAGTGTGCATTTACAGAACAAATGCTAATAAGAGATGAAATCTGCTATTCTGAGACAGTAACTCCATAAACACACTGGAACAAACACAAATCAGTATCAAGCTGCATGCTAGCCTGCATGAATATTTCAATGTTCTTTCACAAAGTAAGAAGTTATCCTAAATACACACACAACTGGATGTAAATGGGGATCACCATTCGTAGTGCTACAAAGAACATCCACTTAGTGTACCCTTGTGAGTCCATAAACTCAGTGTTTGTCTTTGCTGCATCCCATGGCTTCAGATCCTGTCACTTACAGGGAGATACTGTAAAACTAGCAAAGGATTGTGGTTTTGACTGACAGCATGAGTCTGAAAAGGAACTAGAGCACATTCACTCCAGAACAGCAGCCAGTAAATCCCATATGCAGTCAAAACCTGTGTCACCTGGTATACCAGGAGGAGCTCCACGCAGCAGGCAGACATCACTGCAGCATCCTGTAGTGCAAGTATATCACCGAGCTGATTGGACAGCAAATGCATATAGCAAATTCCCATTTCTCAAACACAGCTAGCAATCTCAAACCCCCTTTTTTAGAACCGAAGTGGTTTTCCTCCTCTGAGAGGGCACCTCACCAGACCCTGGAGTCTAACCTTACCGACACATCGAGTTCCCTCCTCGTTGGAGTGGTAGCCTCTGCTGCACGTCAGCATGTTCCTTTGACAGGTGTAAGACCCAACGGTATTGATGCAGTTGAATCCTGGTTTACATGGCTCAGGGAGAGATGTGCATTCATTGATATCTGGTGAGGAAAATGAATTAGAATAGTGAGAGAAGCTACTTAACCTTTCTGGTCTGTTTTCTTCTGGCTGTCACTTCTTTTCCTTCATTTCAAAGCATTGTGTTGATGAAGGTCTCCTGTGGCAAGACTTTCAAATTCAATATGCAAGCATGCGTGTCTTTAAAAGGACAGTGATGCTTAAGTTAAATTCACAGCAGGACTTGATGAAAACTATGTGTGGTCAATACCTTTTGGAAAGGCTAAAAAGAAGAGGAGCTGGCCAGTGCTGCTGCACATACGACATATTCCTGATCGGACTTACCCACGCAGTTTCCCTCAGGGTCTTGTAAAAATCCATCCATGCAGCGTTGCTTTGACTCACAGTAGAATGATCCTTCCGTATTCTGACAAACGAAGTTCACCTTACAACTGTGAGTTCCCATCTTGCACTCATCAATATCTGTTATCAGATCAAAACACCAAATTTTGAGCAGTGAAGCTGTAATTTCCAGCAGCCTTCATGACTAGTTAACTTCTCAGAAGGGAAGTTAGGAAGCATTACTGAAATCAGATAACAAACACTGCTTATGGCAAATCTGAATATTAGGGGTTCTCTTTCTAGAGCTAGGATGGAATCCCAGCCTGGTTTGGATTGGAAGGGACTGTAAAGTTCATTCAGTTCCAGCTCCTGCCTTGGACAGGGACACCTTCCATAGAGCACAGTGCTCCAAGCCCTGTGTCCAACCTGGCCTTGAGCACTGCAGACACAGGGCAG
>JASSUY010032007.1:0-26613 GCA_032466535.1 Forpus xanthops
ATAACTATAAACACTGGTGTTATCAGCACTGCTCCCAAGCTAAAAATCCAAAACACAGTGCTACACCAGCTACTGCTGAAAGAAAAAATGACTGCTGCTGCTGAACCCATGACATTGTGTTAATCCTTATCTATGAGAAAAAAACTCATTTCACAGTCTTGCACCAACTTACTAGAAAATATCAAACTGTTAGGTCATTTTTACTGCAGCTTCAACGACTCCTTTAGGTACTTTTAGATTTGTCCATGTGAGGTAATTAAGCACAGGTAGACTTTCGCCTGAATTCAATATTCTCTGTGCAGCTGGTTTTGCTGTACTGTTGACTACCTCTACTGAAAAGATATGCTGTCACAGCCTGCAGTTGCTAGAATCTCCTACACATCTGAGCACTCATGCTTCTGTAGGACACATCACTGAAGTCTGCTAAATGAGTCACCAGTCAACAAGAATAAGTATTTATGTATGCTGCCTGCATGCTTCTCAGCCTTCAAACCTAGGCCAGAGGACCACCTACAACCACCAAACATGATAGACAAGATGAAAATGAGAATGGATATTTGCAGGCTTCCACAGCCGGAAGAAAGATAGCTAGACACCAATGCTCCTTCTCCAATAAAATTGGTATTCCATGGTTGAGATTGGTAAATACCAGTTCAGTATGTGGAATGTTCTGAACTCATGTGTATACAAGCATACAAGTGTCTGGGAGCATTAGGGTGCAATAGATTCATAGCTGTTTTCAAAACAGATCCATATTGAGCCTAATTCTTGTAATCTCTTAATGTGAATGTATTTGATCTGTTAGAAAGCATGAAGGAAGACTGTGAGCCAGGAGGCTTTGGCCCTCCTTATACATGTTCTGTAGCAAGACCAAAAAAAGGTGTTTTACATTGAGAGTAGGAAGGCATCAGAGCATTCTTGTGCTCATCTTTCTTCAGTGGTGAGAACTGAAATAAGCAGAAAGAATGTTTTTACTCCAATTTCCATTGTTCTATGAAAAACTAATGTTTCAACTTGCCCTACCCCTGGTATTGCTGCTACCTTGCAGAGTGATGAATGAAGCCCTGGATGCTTTCTGTCGTGATTCTGAAGTCTGCAGTACCCCATGCAGGTCAAAAGGGAATGAACCATACCAGCCCACAGCCACTGAGTCATCCATCCGTCCAGGTCTGGGTGTTACAAGCTAGAGAGTGATTTAACCAAATGTTGTCATATTCTGCTTAATGATAGATTTTACACTAATCATTGCCAACTTTATTGCAAGTCACTTCAAAGTGTTTCCAGCCCATAACTGGGTAACAGTTTGATGCTATATGCAATCTGATATCTAGTTTCTTGTGTCTGCCTACCTGCTTCCTTAAACAAATCCACCTTATCCAAACTGATGGGTTAAATATGGATTGTATCAAAGAATACAGTCAGAAAAAGAGAAGGTGTGTGGGGTACACAGAAGAGACAGGCTGAATATATTCTTAGTCACACATTTTGACTTAAAAATCTGAGAGTGAGATTGTTTACATAGCTAATTTCCATTCTATGAAACAAGATAAATAATAACTTACAAAACCTCATTTTGCAGTAACCAGCCAAGGCTTTTTCCTTCATGACTGGAGTTAATGAAGATCTCATCCTTTACTCTGATGAGCACATGAGCAGTCCCCTGATTCTTCTGGGTAAATTTTTTTTATTTTATTTTATTTTTTATTTTATTTTAAGAAAGATATCTACAGCAGTATAGAAGCCACAACGCATTCAGTGCCACTGTCTTGCTCTAGATAGTGCAAAGCTCTAGTATAGATAGAAACTAGCACTCTATAAGTTAATAAACAACTGAAGTACAATCATGGACATATGGAAATATCACCATTTATTTAAACTAATTAAGTCATAATTAAAAGAATTAAAAGTGAATTATGTAAGCAGTCTCCTAAGATCCCTGGACTTTTATAAAATAACAAAGAGCCTGAAGCATGTGAAGTCAGCACTGGGGAGTTCTGTAATCAATGATGCTTGGTTTATTATTTCTTTGTGTATAATTACTTTATTTTTCCAATAGTTCTACGTCTTTTTTTTTTTTTTTTTTTAAGTTTAAAGGCAGTTTTGTGTATATAATTCCTGAGCATTTAGAATGAATGTGACATTTTCTGTCAATATTAAGTTTTAATCAAAAACAAACAAGAATATGAAAACAGACATTATGCTACATGACTAATCCATACCATACTTTTTTAATTAAAAATGCTACAATAATGAAAAAAAAAAAATTAGGGTATACTTTCCCATCCGGATTTCAGATGAATTAGAGATCTATATTTGAGAAAATGAAAAATTTTATATCAAAACCACTAATCGCTAAAGGGAAAAAAGTGAATAACACATCTTTTGATAAAAGGTGCAATTGAGATTTTTAAATATTTTAAACTTTAAAAATTTCTTAGTACTATTCACTATTAATGACAGCTTTTAGATTTCTTCTTTGCCGTACAATTTATCTGGAATCAACTTTCTCAGAAGAGCTGCTCATTAATAAAAATGCAGCTATTTAAACTGCTATTTATTTTCTATTATAATTTAAAAAACACCAAACAGCTATGTCATATGCTTTAAAGCATGAGCATCTTTATTCAGCCAAGCTCATCCAGTCACTAGACCTTTAGGTATATCAATTTCAAAATTTGGTTATTACAGCTGTACTTTAGAGCCATCCTCAGTAATCTGCTGCAGTTTTTCTTATTCATTTCTGCTTTTAAGTCATTATTTTATTAGCCATTTTGGCTTCCAGAGCATAGCAGACTGAATACAGCATCTTAATTCTACAGGTTACAATTCTCCATGCCCTGTGGAATCCGAAGTGAAATCATCATGTAGTTCTAATGCATTAATTATGAGATAAATACTGGAAATTAACCACCTATCATTCTATATTTCTAAAACCAAATTGACTAGAGGTATCAAAAAAACAAACAAGCAAACAATCAAAACCCAGACAAAGACAAAACACACTCTCCAAAAAAAACACAGGACTTTTTATGACTATGCATTCTGACCACAGATGAAATTTCCGGGGAAAGAAGAAACTATGGGAAGTCTATAATGTGCACAGTCAAGTTTGGAAAGCTGGTGTCAGAATAAACAAAACTTAACTCAAACTTTCTACAACCTTGCTAAGCCTTTTCTCTTTCTCCAGATCAATTATTTTCCACAGACATCACAAATGTGCTTTTTTTCCGAAGATACCTTAATTTGAGTCTTTGAATTTCCATTACTCTTTTTCATATGTGCCCCTCTCTGTCCTTATAGTACTCGATTCTTTTCAGATCGCTTACCTCACTAGAGCTCTAGCATTGAAATCATACTTGTTCCACAAGGTACCAGACATTCAAGGCTGGCAGTCCTTCTTTTCTATATTTTTTGCCAACCTTTTCCACAAAAGAGCGTAGATATCTACGTAAGATAAAATTACTGGTATTTTGGACTGCAGTTTTTTTCTGGTGCTATGAGCAATACATTGTTTCTCCAGCTTCTGACACAAATCAATAAAATTTATACGCTTGAAACATTAACCCTACTCTGCTACTAATTTAATTGTGCTTAAACACTTGTTTAAATGTATCTTATTTCCTTGGATGCATAATTCAATAAATGTATCAAAAGATAGTAATGATTCAGGTCAAAACAGGTTCAGTCATTTTTAAATTTTGACCTTATCATTGTAAACCTAATGATACAAAACCTAAAACTTTATATCATCACACTTACTTATATTTTGCAATTTTTCTAAAAAATTCTTTACCACACATAGTCACATATATGAATTGACATATATTCATACACTCAGCATTGAAGAGCCGCCTGCTTTAAGACAATTTTGTAGCCCATGAGAGCTCCTGTTTTTAATTTTGGCTGTGGTTCCCAAATCTGAGCCAACACTGATTCAACAGACTTTCCATTGTAAATTAGCTGCTTGTATTGAGAGGAAATGTTTTATTCAGAGAAATACACACAAAAAGTTGTTTTCAGCTAAACCTATTGCTGAAGAATACAAACAAGGCAGTTTATCTTTAGTACTGTGCAAGCATAACTGCTACTGATTTTTTCAATTTGCATATCGTTCCCATTGTGCTTTATGCTTTCATTTTGGAATTCAGTACTTCAGGCAACTAGTACAGGCACATTTTAGAGGTGTTGTTTTATCGTCTTCATTTGACCCTACATTGATCTGAAAAGTGGAGGATTTTGTGGAAGAAGAAACTGCAAACCAGAATTAAAGCACTTTTAAAGAACAGTATTTTCTTTGTATTGTCCTATTAAATTACATTGGAAAAATCCAATTTCAACAAAATCCAATTTCAACAGACTCAATTTTGGCATCTGCATCACTGCAGTCCTTTAGAAAGCTCTGTGAAGACCAAACAAGTAACAAAAAAATAATCCATATGCTCATCCTCCAGCACACAGCATTCTAATCCTAAACTTGCTCCCTCCCTGTTAACATTACTAAACTCTTGTTTGTGAACAACTCAGAAAAAAAACATGATTCAGAAGTTACAGGAAACAAAAAAAAAAAAAAAAATAGAACGTAAGATTATGGCATGATTACCTTTTAAATTAATTTTTTCTCCTGGTGTTTACCATAGAGTCATAGAATTGTTAGGGTTGGAAAGGACCTTAAGATCATCGAGTTCCAAACCCCCTGCCAAGGGCAGGAACACCTCACACTAAACCATGTCACCCAAGGCTCTGTCCAGCCCAGCCTTGAACGCCGACAGGGATGGAGCATTCATAACTTCCCTGGGCAGCCCATTCCAGCGCCTTACCACCTTACAGTAAAGAATTTCTTCCTCATATCCAATCTAAACTTCCCCTGTTTAAGTTCGAACCCCTTACCCCTTGCCCTATCATTACACTCCTTAATGAAGAGTCCCTCCCCAGCAACTCTATAGGCCCCCTTTAGATACACCAGATTATCTATACATTCAGTTTTGAGAAGTGGAAAGACACATATGTCACACAACAGTAACAAAAATAGGCTTGGAATCTTTAGAAGGAATAATAATAAAAAAAAAAAAAAAAAAGGTCAAGATACCAGATCTCGTAATGTCACAAAACCTGAAAGGGAGCAGAGATCAAAATTGCAAAATTCTGCTGAAGTTTACTGGACAAGTTCTGAGTGGTTCGTGGCATGGGGACTATTTTGAGGGTTGGGTGGTTGGTCTTTTCCATTTTTGTTTTTGTTTTTTTTTTTTTTTTAACTGTAAACTATATGATGTACCAAACCCTTAGGATGCAAGCAAACCTTTCATCACCCACACAGATGCACAGTTATGGCAGCCACGTGAGTATATCTTTAGCCCAAATACTTTCAGCATATACACTACTGAAGCAAACTTCACACACAGAATCATAACTGTGCCAGCACAAACAGATTTAGATGAAAAGAACATGAAAAGCTTCCTATTGCTAAGATAAAATAATGAATTCCATGCAAGGTTTATCTGGTACTGGAGTTGCCTACACTATTTTACAAACATGTATGCACAAGCCACAAGACTGCAAGGGCACGTAAGTACTGAATTTAACATGTCTTCATCTACAAATCTCACTTTCTAAAGCTAGATGTGCACAACTGCATGAAGGGCAAAATCAAACTTCAAATTCAGTGATTATTAATACTTCATAGCCTTCTATGCAGGCGAAAGAAACTCATGAGTCATGAATATGCGGAAAGTGGAGTTAAGAGTGACAAGCCAGCCTTAGCTCTCTCCCAGCTTTGAAAGTTTGCTGTATCAGCTGGATTCTGAAGTTGTTGCAGAGAAGCTGCCTACTCTACTCGGTCTGACTGACTATTACCCACTTCTAGTGATCCATGTGAGTACTACCGATATAGATAGCAGTATCCCAGAGAACATAAAGAAGGACTACGGGGCCTGGGAGAGGTGGTATGGGGCTCTGGAGCACAGATTGTCTTTTTGTCAGTTCTCCAGGATACAGGGCAGGACCTTAAAAAGGTTAGGAGGACTGGCCAGGTTAATACATGGTTAGAAGTGTGGTGCTATAGCCAGGAGTTTGGGTACCTTGAACATGGGACTCAATTTATTAGGCCAGGTCTACTGGGGATTGGTGGAGCTGGTCTGACAAAGAAAGGGAAGAGTGGATTTGGTAGGAGGTTTGTCAGACTGGTCAAGGATGCTTTAAATTAGACGTATTGGGGACGGGGGGCATCATTCCATCCCAACACACCCAATAACTGGCCAGCACCCGTAGTAAATGTTCAGAGCAATTTAAAGATATTACAGCTGCTCCAGCCAAAGAGCCAGCTTCAGTTAGAGCTCAGCCCAGATGCCTCTATACAAATGCCCATAGCATGGGGAACAAACAAGAGGAATTAAGAGATGCGTGCACATCTAGGGGGGTATGATATAATAGGTATCACAGAAACATGATGGGACAGCTCTTGTGTCTGGAGCGTTGGAATGGAAGGTTACAAGCTCTTTAGAAAAGACAGGACTCGCAGATGGGGAGGGGGAGTTACTATTTATTTTAGGGATAGGTTGAAGAGTAGGGAACTCTGACTGGGGACAGATGAGCAGTCGACAGAGAGTTTGTGAGTAACAGTTAAAGGGCAAACAGTGATGGGAGGCATTATTGTGAGGATCTGTTACAGACCACCTGATCAAGAGGACTCAGTGGATGAAGTGCTCTATAGACAGGAACAGCTTCACACTCACAGATCCTTGTTCTCACAGAGGACGTCAATCACCCTGATATCTGTTGGAGGGGTGGTACAGCCCAGCACAAGCAATCCAGGAGGTTCCACAATCGTGTGGAAGACAACTTCCTTCTGCAAGTAATAGAGGAGCCAACAAGGAGAGGTGCCACGCTTAACCTTGTGCTCACCAACAGGGAAGGGCTGGTGGGAAATGTGACTCTCCAGGGTAGCCTTGATTGCAGCAGTCATGAGATGGTCGAGTTTGAGATCCTCAGGACAGTGAGAAGGGTGTGCAGCAAACTCATTGCCCTGGGCTTCAAGAGAGCAGACTTTGGCCTTTTCAGGAACATGCTCAGTAGGGTTTCATGCGATATAGCCCTAGAGGGCAGGGGGACCTGGAACTGTTGATTGATACTCAAGGATCACCTACTACAAACTCAGGAGTACTGCATCTCAACTAGAAGGAAGTGGAGTAGGAGGGCCAGGAGACCTCCTCGGATGGATAAGGAGCTACAGAGGAAAATTCATAGGAAAAAAGTGGCTCATAAAAGGTGGAAGCAAAGGTAGGCAGCCTGCGAAGAATAAAGGGTGTTGTTCAGGAAGGTAGGGAGCAGGATAGGAAAGCTAAGGTCCACATAGAATTGAACTTGGCTAGGGATATGAAAGATAACAGGAAGGAATTCTATAGGTACATTGCAAACAAAAGACAGGCTAGGGACAATGTCGGCCCGCTCCAGAAGCTATCAGGAGAATTGGTTACCATGGATTTGGAGAAGGCTGAGGTTCTTAATGACTTTGCCTCAGTCTTCATTGGCAACTGCTCTGATCACATGACACAAATCTTGGAAGGCAGATCCAGCGACTGTGAGAATGAAGACCATGGACCCACTGTAGAAGAGGATCTGGTTCGAGATCTCATCTTAGGAACCTGAACGTACACAAGTCCATGGAACCTGATGAAATCCATCTGCAAGTCCTGAAGGAGCTGGCAAATAAAGTTGCTAAGCCACTGTCCATCATATTTGAAAAATCTTGGCAGTCAGCTGAAGTTCCTGATGCCTGAAAAAAAGGATATATAACCCTCAATTTCAAGAAGGGAAAATGGATGTGCCTGGCAAAGTCTTGGAGAGGATTGTCCGGGAAGACATGCTGAGGCACATGAAAAACAACATGTTGTTTAGCAACAGCCAGCATGGTTTCACTAAAGGGAAATCCTGCCAGATCAATTTGGTGGCCTTCTATGATGGGGCTACAGAACTGATGGACAGGGGTAGAGCAGTTGATGTCATCTGCCTGGACTTGTGAAAAGTATTTGATGCTGTCCCACATGACATCCTTGTCTCTAAGCTGGAGAGACATCAATTTGATAGGTTTACCACTCTGTGGATAAAGAACTGTCTGGATGGTCGCATGCAAAGTGCTGTGCTCAATGGCTCAATGCCCAGCTGGAAACCAGTAACAAGTGGTGTAGGTCAGGGATCGGTGTTGGGACCGGTCTTGTTCAACATCTTTGTCAGTGACATGGAGAGTAGAATTCTCTGCCCCCTTAGCAAGTTTGCTGATGAGACCAAGCTGTGTGGTACACTGGAGAGAAGGGATGCCATCCAGAGGGACCTTGACACACTTGTGAGGTGAGCTGATGCCAACCTGAAGAATTTTAACCATGCCAAGTGCAAGGTCCTACACCTGGATCGGAGCAATCCCAGGCACAGCTACAGGTTGGGCAGAAAAGAGATTCAGAGGAGCCCTGAAGAGAAGGACTTTGGGGTGTTGGTCGATGAAAAAATGAACATGAGCTGGCAGTGTGCTCTTGCAGCCCATAAAGCCAACCGGATCCTGGGCTGCATCAAGAGGAGCATGATCAGCAGATCAAGGGAGGTGATCCTGCTCCTCTACTCTGATCTTTTGAGACTTCATTTGGAGTATTGTGTGCAGTTCTGATGTCCTCAACATAAAAAAGACATGCAACTGTTGGAACAAATGCAGAGGAGGGCCACGAGGATGATCAGGGGATTGGAGCACCTCCCCTATGAAGACAGGATCAGAGAGTTGGGGCTGTTCAGCCTTGAGAAGAAAAGGCTGCATGGAGACCTCGTAGCAGCTTTCCAGTATCTGAAGTGGGCCTATAGGGATGCTGGGGAGGAACTGTTCATTAGGGATGATAGTGAGAGGACAAGGGGTAATGGGTTCAAACTTAAAGAGGGAAAGTTTAGACTGGATATGAGAAAGGAATTCTTTACTGTAAGGGTGGTGAGGCATTGGAAGGGTGTCATGGTTTAAGACCCTCAAACAGTTCTCTCACTCACTCCCCCCTTTTCCTTCTGCAGTTCCAGAGGAATGGGGAGGACAACTGAAAGAATGCAACTCCCACAGGTTGAGATAAGAAAAGTTTAGTAACTAAGGTACAACACAAATCACTACCGCTACCACCAATAATAATGATGACAAGAGAAATACATGGAAAACAATACAATCGCTCACCACCTATTTACCCAGCCCAACCAAGCAGTGCACCTACACACATTTCCAGGTCTCTGCCCTCTCTTCTTCCATCCTGAGCATGATGTGCTGTGGTATGGAATACCTCTTTAGCTAGTTTGGATCAGGTGCCCTGTCTCTGCTTCCTCCCAGCTTCCCCTCCTCCCTGACAGAGCATGAGGCTCAGAAAGTCCTTGGTCAGACAAAACATTACCAAGCAGTTAATTGAAAGCACTGGTGTTATCAGTGCTGTTTCCAAGCCCAAAATCAAAAACACAGTGTTGCACCAGCTACCAAGAAGGAAAAAAATTACTACTCCTGCTGAGTTCAGAATAAATGGGCTGCCCAGGGAAGCTGTGCTTGCTCCTTCGCTGGTGGTGTTCAAGGCTGTGCTGGACAGAGCCTTGGGTGACATAGTTTAGTATGAGATGTCCCTACCCATGGCAGGGGGGTTGGAACTAGATGATCTTAAGGTCCTTTCCAACCTTAACTATTCTATGATTCTATGATTCATGGTATTTGTGCTCCCAGTGACAGACTTGTCATCAAAACGGTACATAAAGCATGCAATGACAGTACTTAACTTTATGGAATCCACAGTGTGCCCTTTTACCCTCAAGATAGCAGCTAAAATACTATAAATGAAAAATTGCCTAAATGCTAGCTTTTTTATTTCACTACAGAACTTTCTGTACAGCAGGAGTGTATCAGCAGGGAAAGAGATACAGCTGCAGCCTGCAATAAATATTGCTAATTTTTATAGTGTTTTTTTTCTGTGTTTCAAAAGGCATGGAGAAGAGGTTACAGGAAATCAATCATTCTCTTGAGAATCTGAATTTATGAGAAAAATGATCATATGTGATAAAACTGTTTTTTCATTACTTCTTTTTGTAGAGTAAAATCAACATACATTGAGACATACGCTGCAGTTCATATCAGAACCCTTGTTACAGCAGAGGACAGGCCTTTTGTAGCTACAGCACATACTTTAAAAAATAATCTCTTGTTATCAGCAACAGGAAATTTCAGAACATCTATGGTCTGTAAAGCAACTAACATTTAAGGATGTTTTCACTGTTGTGATTAAAAAGTATGTCACAACTCATGTGTTTTCTACATATTTTCCATAAATTTAGGGTCAGTAAACGCTGAGCCAAAGCCTGCAGAAATTTCTCCCCCAGAAAACCTCTCCTGTAATTCTGCATAGTCTGAGTACCCAGCTGCAATCCATTTGTCAATAAAGCTCCAATAGAGATGGTTAAGAAAAATTAGGAAATTATTCATCAAAACACAATGCTCTGCAGAACCAACAGTATGTGATTGTCACAGCTTATGCCAGTGTTTCTTTGCTTTCTCTTGCTAGCACTACAGATCTGTTGCTCTTCCTGGCTCAACATACTGTGTGTTTGCAAACACAAACCCAGCATCTCCTTGAGCCAGAGTTCACTCACAAACAAAGGAAACAAGAGCTCTCCAGCCTGCTGCCACCATCTTTAATACAATGACCTTTTCAGAAAAATATGAATAAATGTGTTGCTCATGGGAAGACAGTACCTTTCTTGCTTTTGTGAAGACTCCTCCTGGTAGATAACATGTTCACTGTTAACAAATTCCAGCTTTCCATACACAGATGCATTAAATCTTAATTAATTTGGTAAATTACACCTGCTAAAACTTCTGATTTCCTATTTTGTACCTATTATTAAAAATCTAATAATTATTAAGCTTTATTCACTGAACTTTTACTAATTTCTACCAATCTACAATCATCCCATGCTTCAGCTGTTCCGTGTCCAACTGAGCAAAACACAGAAAATGCAAAAATACCCCAACTTTCTACCTACTCATTCCTTGCTGGCAGTGAAACATAGAAAGAAAAGTGGGACTTTGTAACAACAAATGCTTATAAGTCAGTGGCCTGAACTAAAGGAGCCCCCATTTTGTCATTGACAAAATTTCTCAGCACTTCCTTCTTTTTTACCAAGAAACCTCTAGTTTGGCAGTGCCTGCTGGTCTTATTGCTAGTTACAACTTGACGCAAGTAAATGGATGGAGTTTGAAAAAAAGGGCTATGTTTAGAAAAGCTGAATAATATTTTGAAACCTTAAATAGCTGTTTCCCTTTAAAACTGCAAATTATGTGGTATCATTTATCTTCCTTCAAGTAAACGGTTTGTGGTAAATTGTCATTAATGGATTACCAGGAAGTGGCACACAAGACCAGACTTGTTAAAAGATTTATTTACTAAAAACCAGAGGCTTAACATGATGCAGTGTGTTATTAGCAGCTCTGCCTACACTTCAATCTAGCTTTGATCCTGACCTCACTGGGGTGTTGCAAAGTTTCACTGTGCCAACTATTAGGCTGTATTAGCATAGGAATAGTTCTTTAGCATCATACAGCCTTGCAGCTCATAGACATGACCTAGCTAATGCCAGTCATTCAGAATATAAGTGAGGACTGTCAACAGCTGCCTGTCTGCCTTCAACTCTTCGCAGCTTTCTCTAACACTAGTCTTCACACCTGAAGTGATTTACCAAAGACAGCACAATTAACCAGTGACTTAGTTTGCTTTGGAGCAGAAGAACCCTCAATTTCTCTTCCTTTGTTTTAGCAATCAGATACCTGTAATGAAGTTTCTAATTCAGCAAAAGCTAAATTTGAATGTACAAAACACAGTTGTTAAGCAGGCCATATGACTTGTCCATTTCACCATAAACTTTGATAATTATTTCATGATTATCTCTTATGGACTTCTCTGGGATTGCTATAAGGTGAAATCAAGTATACAACAGTTATTAAAATATGACCTTTAATTGCTTTGGTTTTTGACCTAAAAGCATCACAAAGTGTGAAAGCAGGATTATCTCAGTGATGTAGAACTTTTTTCAGAGCTAAATCGTTTCTCACAGATGTTTAATAATATTAAGCTTCTTATCAATTTTCCATTAGTACTTCTCGAGCGTTAAAGTAATGAGATTAACTGTTACTCCTGAGCACTTGTAGTAATACATAACCATGACTTTATGACGATGTGTACCATGAGAGGGAGTGGTTAGAGCTCAGAACAGCAGCATGTTGGTAAGTTAATAGATCCCTAGGCCTTCAGTAGGTCATTCAAAGCGCAGCAGGAGAAAGGCTGACAGCAGTGCTGACAGCCAGCAGTGCCATTTTTTGAACTTCACCTTCAGGAATTTCTTTGTCCTCTTTCTTAAATCCTGCTTGATTTTTTTCTCATCTTCATCTCTCATATCCAAAAGCACTCCAAGTATGACTGACACTACAGAGGGAAGTTGATCACAGGTGGAATAATATGGACATTAATGTAGCCAAAAATATCACAGCATAGGAAAACAACCTTGACAATTCCTTGGGTTTTGGGTTTTTTTGTTTTTTTTTTTTTTTTTTGTGTCTGTTCTTCATCCTCTAATCTATTTGTAAACTACAGGATTTGAAAAAAATTCCCTGATGCTTTCCAGTTGCACTATGTGTTGCAGGAATATCATAATGTTATAACATTACCAGTAATGTTATCTGAGCCCTTACATATCTCCTCCACTTCCATTTGCAATGGTGGGAAGCCAAGGAGTGCAAATAAGAAGCTTCAGGTTCACCTAGCTATGCAGGTGCAGCAAACGGGGACCAGGATCCTCATGTAACACCAAGGAGTCCATTTTCCACATTTTCATTGAAATCCTAATGAACAGATGTGAGACTTGTGGTTAAAACAAATCAAAATATGAAGTGTGCCAGATTTGCAGTATCTGTATGAACTTTCAATCACAAGTTATTGCAACTCTAAAAATTGAATTACTACGGTTCTCATAAAAAAAAGGAATCTTAACAACAAAGTGGCAGTTAGCTGGTCAAGTACTAGTGTCTTGGAGGAAGAATTAATGAACTGTTGAGTGAATATTAACTGCCCAAGTGATTATTGCATGAAAGAATTATTGTTTATAAAGAATAAAGGAACCAATGCCCAATAAAAGGTGAGAAACCTGATGAGATTCTTTTGAATCTGAGGCCTTTTCAAGACCATAATGTTCTGGTTTAGACACTGAGTTTTGGAAAAAATTAGAAAAGTAAGGAGCATATATTGATTCTGGTGAATAATCAGATTCTCAAGATCTAAAAGGAGTATACTTGCATGCGATAAATAGGTGTTATGTATAGCATTTTTCTGAAAACTTGATTCATTGAGCTGTTTTTCTGATTTTGAAGACAATGATTTTTCCTTTAAAGAATATGAAAAAATAATCTGACAAATATAAAAGATTGTTTGGATTAAATACAGGTAACTTGCTCATCCCTGACAGCAATAGTTTTATCACTAAATATTGTAGGCATTGGGATTTTTAAAGATGAAGGACAGCAATTGAAAAAGAGAGTAAGAACATTATGAAAGAAAAAATCACAAGTAGGGCAATGAACAATAATGAAAACATACTTTAAAGGTTATCTATTGCTATGCTTTTGGGTTGGTTATTTTTATTCTTCAGTGAATAAAAATCAGGCAGATTTGGGATCTATTTTTCACAGAGGAATCACTTGTGTTATAACATTATGCATGGATAGCAAACAAATACTTTTGCAATTGTTTTGCAATCAATTCTTTTGCAACAGAGGATGACAACTAGTAGGATGATCCCTCACATAAATCAAAATACATATCAGTGGGGTATGGAATGTTTTAAGGCCACATTAAAAAAAAATTCCAAAAATAAATATACCCTAGAAACAATACTCAAAGGCAAGCGAAAAGACAAAAGGGTAATGGAAGGGAAGACAGAGGCTAGTGCAATGTAAGAAAAGAAGGAAGAATCACAGAAACAGAGAAAGAACAATCACATGAAATCGGGAACTCTTGATAAAGCATAAAAGAAGGTGAGAGAAAGTGTGAAATCTGCCAGGAGGAGTTAACAAAGCTGACAAGCTGAACAACATGTGACCAGCAGCAAAAGTTTAGATGTTGTGTTAATCCTGTCATACACTAAATCACACACCAGGAAAAATATTTTTATTTCCATTGGTTTTCCTGAAACCTTTTGGATTTTTATTTAAGACTGTTAATCACAAATCTACAAATGTCCTTAAAGAACATAAACCTGAAGCAAGAACTAACACCATATTTCTAAGACATACCTTTTATTGTAGAAAATAAATATGCCAATATTTTTATGCATAACACATCAAGTATCTTCTTTTGGCATTTACTTTAGAAAAAAGTGCGTATTACCAACAACATAAAACAAAATTTTCAACAAAAATATTTGTGGTGAGACAGAAACCTACTCAAACTGATTTAAGATTCTCTCAGATGAATTTTAGCTTTACGTCTGAATCTGAACTGAAGCATTGCTAAGTGCCCAGAGACAGGTAAGTTTATTTTTCATGGGCAATGAGTGAGAACACTGGGATAGGGAAGGTTGGTAATATTAAACAGGTTCTTGGTTGAATATATTATAGTTGCATGTCAGGCTTGATGTCATTCCTTCAGTTTTTAACTTAATTACACAGCACTGTTTATAGTATGATTTGGAGGTAACATAATGCTTGTAAAGTTTATAGAGTCAATGTCAAAGATGGATATTAACAGTATATCAGCAGCTGTGTTGCCATGTACTGTCCAGTCTCCCACTGCATGGCGCTGATATCAATGCAACAAAAAGCAGCTGGCTCTCTCAAGTTTGGCAGTGCTCCCTGACACAGTTTCTTACCAGAAACATGGAATTTACAGAAGTGGGCAATGCTCCTTTTCTTATTTCCTCCTTACAAACAGTAGCACTGCAAATTATGTAAAGTCCAAGCTGAGGCAGTGATAAATTATCAGCAGGTGTCTGTGATTCCCAGGACAAGAGCAGATGAAGGAAGGGGCTGTTCTGTGTGCTCTATACACATGGAGCAAAAACCAACCTGATGTGAAATTTGGTTGATTTCACAGAAACCACAAATGTAGCCTTTTATCCACACTGTTTAGCAGAGATATAATCCACCTGACTTTAGGCATGTCAGCTGCATCTGCCTGACCCATAATCACATCCACGACTTGCAGACCCTGCCTTTGGCTTCTGTTTCTTTGACACCAGCTCACCCCTCTTCCTCAGCTCTGCAAAGGAGAGCATGGTTTCAATTAGTGTTAAGCTCAGGGTTAGATCTGAAAGTTTTCTTCCTAGTCAGTTCAACCTCTTACGTGTGAAAGCAGTACTCATTAAATTCTGAAATAGCTCTGGATATTCAAAATTATCTGTCTTTTTTTTTTTAAAAAAAAAAAAAAAACACAAAAAAACCCTAAAAAAATAACAACCAAAAAAACCAACATTCTACCTCATTTCTGTTAACTGATATGTGAATGGCGTACCTGGGCTGAACTCACTGTAACCATTTCAAGAGGGGCACTAAGCAGACATCACTTTATAACCGCACTTGTCCATTTTACCTGTGAACCTGTGCATGTACACAGGATTTCAAATCATCATGTTTGAGAGGAAAGACATTGCACGTCATTATATTTTTCCTAAATGCTGAAATTCTGCACTGCTAATATCTATAAACACTACATTTCTTGACATCAAAACCAGTGATTTACTGGTTATGTTCCAGACAACAAACAGTTGTGGAAAAGTATGATATATATGGCTGTTGTAATAGTATACTCGGACAGAGGACACAAATTTAAATCTTTTTTTTTTTTTTTGACATTTTTACAGTATTTCCAGTATAAAACACACTGAACTGTATTTAGAAACAGCTTAATTGGCAGCACCCCAGTGGAAAAAGATACCATTTTACCTTCTTGAAGCTCACGGCCCCTACTAATGACTCTGTTGAGATAAAACTACTGTTATTTCTCTAAGCCCTGTATACCCCAAATGTACACCAACCAAAACACAGTATTTAGGAGCCACAACAAAGCAAAAAATTAGTAACACTGTCATGAACTTTATCAAATACAGTAAAATATATAGAATATGCAATCCAAACTGATTGTTAAAGAGAATTGAATAGTTTTCTGCTATACCAAATGATACTTTGTCAAACTGACACCTAAAGCAGAAGAGATTAAATGGTTTAGAATTTATTATTATCATTATGTTCATTAGTATTATTGTTTCCACCTGATAAGGAGTAATATTCGCTCCTGATTTACTAGGCAGTAACGATGAAATTAAAGTTTTGCAAACCATTGTTACTCACTTGTAAATACTTTTTTCAGGAAAATATTTGCAGCTGTCTTGATGATAAATGACATCCAAGTTATTTCCTGTAACAAAATAAAAGTAATACAATTTAAAGAAAAATGACTAGACAGTGGCTTGAGAGGATATGAATCAAAGACGCAACAGTTCAGAAGTATGCAAGTTTGTTATTCTGTATGATTTGTACTTCTCTGTCTACCTTCCTTAGGAATACTGGAACTTAATGTTTCAACTAGTATGGCGCAAAATTGGCTTTTTCTTCCTCTTTATGTTGTTCATACAAGAGTAAGGGAAGCGAATGAACCAGGTTAATTCTTTCTACCTTCCACACTGCAGGTACATCAGGCTTTTAAACATATACTGGCTTGTAATGTAAATCCATTACTGTCACTCCAGACTTGGCTGCTGTAGGTTTAACAGCATTTTGTACCCATTTTTAGAAGAAAACTTATTTAACAGTTCTTTTATGGGAGAAAAAAAAAATAATATGAAAAAACATAACTCCATTGAAAATCTGTAGATCACCCAAATTTAATGATTCACTAGAAAGACTGAACAGGAAAGACTGAAAAAAAAAATTCTCTGATTATAATATATAAATATGTTTTATTTTAGATTCTGAGCTAACTTTACCTGTAGTTTTGGAAATTGCTATCTTCAGCAGTACAGAATTTCATTAATTCGTGTTCATTTCCACCATCATGCGTCACACAAAGAGCAATGTGCATAGTTCCATTTCTTTTCCTATGTGGTATGTTATTTGCTTCACTAGTATACTTATTTGCAGTTTTATGCAAATGTTTTTGAAATCTTTTCACTCACCTTGTTGCATTAAAAGCAGGGCAGCATTATCTATTGCCTAGAAGATGATGTTATTTACCTCTGCCTTACTTAAGTGGATGATATTGTGTTAACAGCAGATAGGGCTCAAAAGGAAGAAACATCAACTGTATCTCTATATTATTGCATTAATACGCCAAACCATTATTTATTTTCTTCCAAATGAATGCTTGTCTAGTTCATTATCAGATTATTTTTGCTGACCCTACAAGTTTTCAGGAGCTAATGAACTCAAGTGTGACACATGACTTTAATGATTTTAATTTTTAATTCTCATTTAAAATTAAGCCAGTACTTGAAAATCAAATTAAAAAGAAAAAAAAAAATGTGAATGGAAGTCAGGTTCTCACACACATAACTGCAATCCTAAAATTACCCTGCATATTCCCTCCACCTCTAGAGATGCCAAAAATCAATAACAGGATGCTATTGTTTGGGGGGTTTTACTACTGATTTCGCTACTCTGCAGTGTTTCTGCTTCGGTATTCTGCTACTCTGGAGTGTTTCTGCTTCGGTATTCTGCATGAGCACCTCGCTGAGATTATTTCTGAGAAGCTCAATGCCTACTTGAAAGTAAATGCATTTCCACCCAGGTTTCCCCATGGAAGGGTGTTTGTCACGACATGTTTTGGTAGGTATACTGCAACACACCACCTAGGCACAATGTCTGCTTTTTTGTAAATTCTAGGGCTACTCCTGGATTTCTTTTAAGGTTGAGAGAGAGAACCAGTGTTCTTTTTTTCCATAGCTGCACATCTTTCACTAAATCACTAACCCACAGTGTGGGGATACATGCTGCAGAGAAGAATCTAAGTATAATTGGACTAAAAATAAAGGCAGAAACATGCTTTTTTTTTTTTTTTTTTTTTGTGAATGTGTATAATGTACAGTAATGTCAGAGCAGAGATGTGGAATCTTGCTTCCCAGAACAACATTCTCTATTAAATGCAGTAAAACAATTTCCACAGGATGTAAAAGATTTCTTCAGGATAAGCTTTTCCTCTCCCAGGAAGGTTTCATTTCTGCGCCTTCAAAGAAGACTCCTTCATCCAGCTCTGAAGAAGGAATTGAAAACTTAGACAATTAAGGCTGAAAAATACTCCCTGGCTCTTACTGTTTCCTTAATTTCAGTTTCTGGTCAGCTCTGTCCTGGCAAAATATGGCCTAGCTCTCTGCCCAAAATTTATTTGGTATTCTACTTTACTTATAACTTGCAGAGGGGCCTAGGAGTGTAACTTAAATTTGTCAGTGCAGTTGTAAATTAATCTCTACATGGGGTGCTGAGATGGGTGCACTGCAGACACTGGGGAGACTTATGACATCAGTGTACACCAAGTAAAATAGTTTATCTCTGTGCCAAAGACTAGGTAAGCCTCCTGCCTCAAAACATATGGTGTTCTCACTCTCAGTTACTCTTTTTTTGGTGTTATTGGGTCATTTTGGGTTTTGTTTTCTTTCTGGGTATTTTGTTGTTTGTTTTTTTTTTTTTGTATCCCCCCGCCCCCTGAAAATGGGCATGTTTGTCCTATATTGTTTAGATATACATCCAAGGATGAGCCAAGCCTCATGCCTCGCCTCTGCCACAGGGACATCCTAAATTATTAGCTTAGATAAGTTGTCTAGACATGTTAAGGGAAGCAGTGTAAGTACTGCGTCTTCTCAGATTTTGTCAGCATCTCTCTGAACACACAGTTGCAGACTTGTGCTCTCCCCTCTCTTTGAGCACCACTGTACCTCCAGAACAAGAAGAGAAAAAGCAGAGTCTTCTATCCCCCAGTCATCAGTCTCTCTCCTTCGCACATTCAGGCATGAAAATAATATACCCAGTTTCCTTTTGTACCACAAACTTAGTGCCTGAAGTCTCTGCCACTCCCCACCTCTTCTTGCAGGGGCACTCATGGTGCCCAGCTGAAGATGCAAGACCCAGGCAGCCACAAGTGGGCTGTCCTGCTGCCTCCCAGCACGCAGACATCAGCTTTTCCTGCAATCCCACAATGTTTTCCTAGGCAGCTGAAAGGCAGTGGCTGTTGTCCCATGTCCCTCTGCTCTGCATGATGCTGTGCCAAAACCACAAAGCTGTAGCAAAGTAACCACTCTCTCTTGTGTGATGGGCCAAAAACATCACTCTTTGGATTGTACTAAACCTGAAAATTACCCCTTCATTGTACAGACCTGGCCAAAGAATAGGAAACAAGCTGGGGAAAGGACTATACTCCAGTATGTCAAATGGTGTGGCAATGCAGAAAGATATTTTTTCCTTAGAAATTCTCCTCAAATTCCATGTTGCCAATTAACCCTGTTCCTATGGCATCTAATGGAAATAATGTCCAAAAATTGGTCTTTATAATTTCAGTTTTTACCTTACATTACTACCTTTAACTCAAACTGACCCTGAATGTGCATAAAAATGGAAGTAAGAATGATTACTTAATGTTATTCTAGATAAAGTAAAACCAAAATAAGATTAACAATGTTAAAAATATGTTAAATGATTAACATAAAAATATGTTTAAGATTAACAATGTTAAAAATGTTAACTGCTGTTAAGAATAGAAGGGAGAAGAGATTGTTAGGTTTTGTCTGAATACCATAAATAGATGTGAATATTCATGTTAAGAGCTAGTTAACATTGAACTAACTTATAGGTGCATTTTATTATCTCTTTTCTAAAGTGTAATTAACATAAGCTTTTGACTACTCTTATTTTTGTGCCCAGAACTTTAGTATACCAGAAAAAGTATATGAAAATGTGTATTTTTTATCCATAAAAAAACAGGTGTGGTTCTAGAAAGAGGTAAAGTAACTACAATGTTCTTCCTTTATTGTTAATTGAGTTTGTAGCTTCTACTTTGAAGATACTAGGAAAAATATTTTTAGCTTCATCTGAAGTTGACAGAAAGTCTCCCTCTGAGTTCAATGGCTTTGGATCAAGTACATAGTAACCTCAGAAATCATTTATCTAGTCCACTCTGGTCTATTCATGTTTTGAGGCAGAAACGTCCCTCATTTTTCCTGAGACTATTTTAATAAACTAGCAAAAAATCACAAAATATATTTTGTTTTTTTCAGTATATAAAAGTGAAAATATGACCTAATTATTAAGTGCGTTGAGACCCACTGATTTACAGAATGTGTGTACACATATGTATATATCAGCACTATTTCACCTTACCTCTCTAGCTTCTCATCCAGCAGCAAATACTCTGTCTAGGAGACTTTTAAACACATTTCATATGCAAGTAGAAGTTTACATAGTGCAACTTATTGTGCCAATTGTGACACAGGAGAACACGTTTGCTCATGCTGTTGTCTAGGCATTGCTAAATTAAAAAATAAACAGTAAAAAAGCAGTCTAGTTATTGAGAATTTGCCAGTCACCCAATGTCAGGTTTTGTCATTTTAAGACAAGGTTTCTCAGCATTTTCTGCTTTGCTTTGATTTTTTTTTTTTTTGTTCAAAATCAGAATCACATGTCTGTCAAATGGCTGCAGAGCATTATCTTCAATAGCTAGAATGCCAAGCAGGGTGACTTTATAAACAGCTCACTCCACCACTCATTTATTACTTTAACAGAGTAATTAAACTGAGTACTTAATATTCATTATGTTATTCATCAAGCTACTTTCCAAAATCCTAACAATATTTTAAAGGATTTTATTTTCATTATTCATGCTGACAAATTTAAGCAAAACTTCCACTATGCCTTTTCGTTCACACTGTAAAAAGCAGATTCATTAACTGAACATCTTTTTGAAAGGAGTACCTTTCCCTGACTGCGATGAAAATTCATAGAGTAGCAAGCAGAATTCTTAATGTATTCCTTTTTTTATGGTAACATTACTGTATGCATATATTTATATTTTTGTGTATGCATAACTACAAATCTTCATATATAAATATATATAAAATGTATTTTATACATACAGTCACTTCATGGCTCCTTCACAATTTTCACTCTGAATCTCCTACAAAGCTGTTTTGCCTCATTGATTTTCAGTTATTCTAAAAATAGTTTTGTGTAATAGCTGCTTAAGATTGTACCTAAAAAGCTAGAAATTTAGATTTGGAATTCAGTGCATTTGCTCACAGACTAAACATAGTATATGCAGTCCCTTTAAATAATGGTCTGTAACAAAGCATAACATTGAACAAATTAGTTCTAAAAACCAGTACTGAACACATTTTGCAAAGTCACATCAATTTTACAGCTATTTTGCCGCATCAGTTCTTGTCACACTGCTCCTTCTAAATTTTTCTTTTTTTTTTTTTCATATTCCAAGGATTTATTTGCTATATTGAAGTCACCAACAGTACAAAAAGTCACATCTGCAAAGTCACATTAATGACAATCACATTTAGAACATGTAGTTTTGAATGCAGTCTATTTATTAAAAAAAAAAAAAAAAAAAGATCGTGGAGACAAAGTGTGGTAGAATAAACCAAGTACTTCATAGTTCATTTTTCTGACTCATATTCTTTCCTCTTTTTACTATGTCACTCAGGTAGCAACTTCACAGTAACATTCACCAGTACCCTGATTCACATTGTGAAACTATCATAGTCTGTGATTATCTCCAAAGCCAAACAAGACATTATTAATACAACTAAAAATGACACATCCTAAACTGATCAAAATTACTTCAATCTAGGTCCAAAAAATCCCACTACCCCTACAAAAAAACATAATGTGAAAGTGATAATAAAGCATCAGTACTTATCTTTATCTCTCCAAGAATCACCCAGAGCGACCTCCAGTTACACAGTTTTGTAAAATCTTTGACCCTGGCCAAGGTCATGACGTTGCCTTAGTGTGTAGAAAGACTATATACTGGGATATTTAAAAGTTCCCAGTCAGGTTATTCTTACTAAAGACAAAGGATATTAAGCTCTTAACTCTCCAATGTCCTGTCTCAAAATCCTTTAGTTAACCTCCGAGATACTATTATTCAATATGAGAAACAGAAGTAATGTACTTTACCTACTTTATAGCTCTAAGAGTCTACAGCCAACATGGGAATAATGTGTACTTCTTAATATTTACCAAATGATGAAATTATTATAATTTGTGGAAATATTCCATGATTGCATCATAAACCTGCATTTAAAGAAGAATCAGCAGTGCCCACTGTGCTATTAAGATTGCAATTCTAAGACATGATTTGTAGTCGACAAAGTCTGTCACAAAATAAATGTCCATAATAATAACTTTCATGTGGAGCTGCCTTCACTGTGTCTGTTCAGATGCACGTTTAGAAAATCATCCTTACAAAGTGATGTGAGCAGCCATAAAGGTGGTCTGGTTAGAAGGGGGAAATTTCTGAACATGTCCTCCGAAAAAATACTGACAGGGAAATTGCTTGCCACCCTGGGAGCCATGAACCTGGGAACCAGAAACACCCTTGGAGAGTGCAACTGGCCTCTCTGAAGTACAGCTGGAGTGCCTAGAAACTGGAGACATTCTCAGGTACCATCAATAAGCGCAAAACCAAGAGACCGCAATGGGTACTTCTTGTTCGAAAAATGGAAAGAGTCTGAGAAATTAAAATGGGTCTAAAAGAATAGAAAACATCATCATCTACTCACTGAAAAAATAAAAATTAACAGCATTTAGTGGCTACTCAAAGTGGTGATGTCCTATATCCTCCTGCGTATCTATGGTATGAAAACAACCAAATTTTTACCTGAAATGGAGCCTTCCCATGCTGCATGGACTGTTCCTTTCCTACAAAGATTGAACTCTCCACATGAACTTTCTTCAAGATTTTAGATTCTCACCAGATATGCTCAGCTGACTCCAGCCTCTGTGGCACAGACCATCTCTGAAGTGAGGCTGTGCCTGCTGTAGATTGATCCCGCTTTGGGCCTGCTTTTGGGGTTGGTTTGGTTTGTTCTTCCACCTCTGAGATGGTTGGGTTCCTTTCTGGGGTAGGTTTGTTCTCCCCTCTAGGATGTTTTGGTCCTTTCTGAAATCTAATTCATTTGATGCCAGTACTGTATATCTATATAAGTAATCTGCCATGAGAAAATCTGCTGTTATACTGTGATGTTATTTTGTAAGTATAGATTTGTAGTAATCTGTAATAACATATACTTAATTGATTGCTGTTATTGTAGCAATTGTTTCTATAAGACCAGTTGTTGCTCTGCAAATGGTTGCTTCGATTATTAACTGCTGCCATACTATTGATTGATATTATATTTTTTTACTGCCAATAGTAATTTGTAATAAAAATACATATATATATATGTTCACTTTCTTATCTATTTATTCTTGCTGGTGGCAATTTTTGTGATATTTGTGATGATCTGTAATAAGTTAGAGAAGTTTAGAGAATGTAGCCTCCATGTCCTTGTGCATTACAGAATCTTACAAACCCATGGTAAGGGTTTCTGTATACATGCAGGCTGAGTAACCTTATAGGTTGTGACACGGGGCTGGCTACTTTGTGACACACAATGAGTTTACTCTAATTCAGAAATCAATATTTTTATATCTAGCACAAGTGCCCATGTCCAGGGTTATTCATGAAGCAGGCAGAAACAGATAAAGGAGTAGCAGATTGTTATAATTTAAGTAATTTTTATTTCTACTTGAAAGTTTATTACTGTTGAAACAAACTGATGGGAGCTTTGTTGTGAATTTTTTACTTTAAATATTTTTTGAGGAATCTTTATTGTTGGATTCCAGAAATTCTGGATACACACTAAACTGCCATATATTTGTAGCTGTAAGCACATGATTACTTATTTGCACAAAAAAATAGTGAGATGTTTGATTGACTGTACACATCCTCTGAGTGATGATTATTTTGAGTTTTCATCGCACTTCCGGATTTGATATCACTTAAGATTTGATCCCATCATCTTAATTATTCTCAGATTCTCTGAGTGTTGTAAGATTAGCTCACAGATCCATATCAAAAGGCCCCAGAAACAATGGCCTGAATAAATTGTAATATCCTCACTTTCTTGGTGGAGCATCTTAGTCTGAAAGATAGTTTTATTTTCACTTTATGGGGAATTGAAATGCTACCAATCTTGTTTAGAGATCCCAGAGGAATGTCATTTGATAGCAATAAGGTAATATTTTTCTAATTATTCTTCAAATTACCCTGATATCAGTGGAGGCCATTTCAGTGACCTCAGAGGACTTTCTGTATTACTATATTTCAAACCAAATCTTGGTGGAGTCATTGTTCACTCAAAAGTGAACAATGGTGGTCTTATTCCTCATACACCAAGAACTTTGTGTATGCTTAAAGGGGAAAATAAACAAACACTAAATGACTCTATATGGAAAAAGTTGAAGCCTACAGTTTTTTCGCCAATGATTTCAGAGGCATTAAGCTGTCATTAAGCACTGCACGTATCCACTGCATTCTTGGCATCCTTTGCAGAAGCTCTATCCCCAGTCCTGTTTTAAGTTCCAGCACATCTGCTCCAGGTGGAAGACTTGTGTAAATACTAAAACCCTGTGCTTTAGACCAGCTGAGACTATTACCTGTACATAAAGTCCCACAGATGCCAATGACAAGGCAGAGGATCTTTCACGCTGTTTCCATGTGGAGGTTTATGCTGCCAAACCTCTGGGCTCAGTGCTTTCCAGACATCAGCATGAGATACTCCTATTAATGCTAATAAAAATGTCAAAGCCAAAAATTAATTGTGATAACTTAAGTAATTTCAAAAGACTAAAAACCAATGACTCTTCATTACTAGGTTTACCCTCATTGTTTTGTAAAGGATTGGTTTTTTGTACTCGAATAAGACTGCTTTTTAGTATTACAAAGCCAAAATCTGGACTCCCTGTAGGATTTTTAAATGAAGCAATCTTGATACACAGTTTGCTAACACAAATGAAAGTTCAGATGGAAATAAATCTCAGGCTCTTAAGATGTTCCTTGACCTGTGTCTTGAAAGTGATCCATGAGGTCCAGGATTGTTTATGTTCTTTCAAAGAAAATATTGCGTAGATTGCACTGCTTGTAGATTGATAGATACCAATGAGATAAATCAGGTCAAATTCCTCCTATATCAGTTGTTTAGTGTTTATGCCAGTATCTATACCTATCTGCTCAGCCAAGTGCCACTGGCAGTCTGGAATTGAATACATAGATAGCATTCATGTCTTTCATATGGCAGACAGAAGTATCTCTACCTGCTCTGTTCTTATGTCTGAAAAGATTCTAATAATAGATATTTGTGCAGGAAGTAATCAATACCATATCAAATCACTTTATTTGTACTCCAAGAACTTTGGCATTACAATGTATTAAATTAATCCAATATAAACATAGTACTAGAATTAATTTAATAAATTAATAAAGATTAATGTAAACAAAGAACAAGTGTATAGGGCCCATATTGTTTTAGTTGGGTGTAATTTTAAAAGAATATTACTGCTGGTAGAAAATGCTATGAATACATACAGGACTCCTTTTTACCAGGAACTTTGCAAGAGCTCTTAAGTATCTTTTAAATAGCATTGTCCTTTCACTATAAATAACAGAGAAAGTGGCTGCAGGTTGTAAATGAGAGCTGATTCCTTACACAATGTAAACCTACTTCTTGCTAGATATGTAAGCAGATTGAAAAATTCTGGGATCTGTAACAAAACAGAAATTAAATTACAGTCATTGAAGAGCAAAAATTTTAGCCAAGGCCAAAGAAATCATAAAAGGGGAAAAGTAGGAAAAAAGAAAACCAAGTGAAAGACAGACAGACTTCACCTGGAAGAAGCCACAAGTCAAAGATATGGAAGATGTCCAAGATCTACCCCAAGCCTCATCTGGTTGGTAAGTTTGAATTCACCGACAGAAGGTTTTTCTTTCAGGTTACTCATCAGTGGTCTTCTAGCAGACAAAACCTATCAGCCACTCATGGTCAGGATGGAGGACAGTCTAGTGGCACTGATGCCCACAGGGTTGCAGAGAAGGGCCCTTTTTCCAGGACATGGCTGCTGTAAGTTAGTGACTGTTTAAGAATATGGAGATCCTTTTGCTGCTAAATAAAGCTGTGTATCTGCTTAAGTCACCTCCAGCCTCTTTCTAGATAAATGGCCTTTGTATCCAACCCCAGTGTATGTCATCCATGACCCATGGCCAAATCTGCTGTCTACTAGTCAAGCTTCAGTAGTCCAACCATCCCATACGCCATTTATATCCCCTATACAGTGTTGAAATAAGCACTTCTGCCTAACTAGCTTCTTTCCTGATCTCTGCAAAGGCTGGTTTACTCAACAGCTTAGTAGCTTTTGTCATCATAGTCATTGTAAGCTGAATTTTATGTGAAAGTGGAGATATTTTAGTAACTTACTGTCATGGGTTTAGCAGCAGCAGTCATTTTTCTTTAAGCAGTAGCTGGTGTAGCACTGTGTTTTGGATTTTCAGC
>JASSUY010032009.1:0-24601 GCA_032466535.1 Forpus xanthops
GAGGGACACCACTCGTTACTGGTCTCCAGCTGGACATTGAGCCATTGAGCACAACTCTTTGTGTGCGGCCATCCAGCTTGTTCTTTATCCCTCGAGTAGTCCACCTATCAAATTGATGTCTCTCCAATTTAGATACAAGGATGTCATGTGGGACAGTGTCAAATGCTTTGCAAAAGTCCAGGTAGATGACATCAACTGCTCTACCCCTGTCCATTAGTTCCGTAGGCCCATCATAGAAGGTCACCAGATTGGTGAGGCAGGATTTCCCCCTAGTGAAGCCATGCTGGCTGTCACCAAGCACCTTGTTGTTTTTCATGTGTCTTAGGATGCCTTCCAGGAGAATCTGCTCCAAGATTTTGCCAGGCACAGAGGTGAGGCTGACTGGTATGTAATTCCTCAGGTTATCCATTTTCCCCTTCTTGAAAATGGGATTTATATTTCCCTTTTTTCAGTCATCAGGGACTTCACCTGACTGCCATGATTTCTCAAATATGATGGACAGTGGCTTAGCAACTTCATTTGCCAGCTCCTTCAGGACCCGCAGATGGATTTTATCAAGTATATTTTATATTTATAAAATGCTTTTTATTATTACAGATCTATATCCAACTACTTCTGTTATATAGAAATGATAATGCATCAGAACCTTCTGCAAAATGACATGTAACAGAGCAGGGCTAGAGCCCCAGATCCCTTTCTAATCAGTCTTGCAATTTAATAATAAAAATACCATTGTAATTTTTAAAAATGCCAATCAAAAAGCTATAGGTTCATTAGGAAATATGCATTCAGTGGTGTTGCCCTTTGCTTTTGTGTAGCGTTTCATTGCTCAAGAAATCTAACACAACTACCTTTTAATTAACTCATTATCTGCCATTCAAATCAGCTGTTAGAATAACTGCTATAGGTTCAGAAGAACTGAATAGGAAAGTGGGTAAGATGTCCCTGGGATAAGGGAAAATCTATTATTGCTTAGCCCTTGAAAACTGAAAGTCAATTTGCCAAAATTGAGGTCTACTTCCTGCATGCCTATGGCAGTGGGTTTGGAAGTAGACGATCTTAAGGTCCTTTCCATCCCTAACCATACTATGATTCTATAATTATATGGCATAAGCCTGCACTGATAGTCCCAAGGACTCCAAGGTCTTCAGGTACTTTGCTCTGTTGATAGAAAAAGCATTTAGGTACTACTTATACTCTGCTCATCTCTGCTTCGTTCTCCTTGCACTGCAGCATTCCAGCTATAAAAACTTAAGCTAAAAAGTTTCCCCTGCTTCAAACAGGGAAGTTGAGTATCAGCATGTTTAGAGATTGCAGTATATCTGGATATCACAAGAACACAAGCCAATAACAAAAAGGAGTGAGGGTGTTTGAAGGAAACAAGGATTGTTGGTCTACAGCCACTTAACACCTCTTCCCTATAGCCTTAGTGTGCGTAATTGCCACAGGGAAGCTTTTTCCTTTCATTTTTAAGAGTACCTAAACCAAGAGTCTGCTGGGTAGAACTAGGGAAAGCTCCCATTAATCACACTGTGACTAGTAAAATGTGGAGATCTGGTCATGAGCACTTTGCGGGGTTAGATTCCTTATCTCACAGGAGCAGACATACAACCTTGAATTCCAGCTCTGGTTATGACCATATGCAGATACCTCTAAGACAGCCATTTATTACTGGCTGGAGATGCCAGCCTTTATGACTCCAGAGATTTGCATGTTGCAGACTCACTAGAAGAAACACATTGGGATTATGCATGTGGGCAGATACCCGTGGCTGTTTTATAATGCAAAGTGCAGCACAGATGAATTTAAGATTTACAGTTGCAGAGCAGACCATAAAAAATTCATTGTAAATAGCCAAGATATTTTATTTTTTCTGTAATATCTATTTAGTCTAACTCTTCATTTATCTTCCTTTTACAACTTCCTACAGAGGTTAGCTGAGCATCCCATTAGCATTAGACAAACAAAACTTTTTAGCATCCCTGAGAAGTGAAGCACTATAATTATTTCCTTTTGTTAACAACACAAAATATTAAGGAGCAGATTGTTATCTGACATAAATCATTTACCCATTTTCATCTCATGGGTCAGCCCCAGGCAATGAAACACAATCACAGAGATGAAATCTGTGGCAAAGCTGGAATCTGAAAAAATCTAATCTTCCCCGAATGATATAATACAAGTACATGGTATTTAACATGTCTTAGGTCTGTCTGTGAAATTAGTAATACAAGGTAAGATGTACATCAGTGAATAACTGCAAGTATTCTTTTACATCATTTCAAGGGATATGGCAGTACAAATCTGTTAGCTTTCTCCCAGGAACAGGAGCTTAAACTAGCTGAAATCTTGCCTCTCCAAGAGGAATATGAAGAATAAAAGCAGTTTCATTAAGACAGTGTAGGATGCATGTAAATATGCATGGCATCCAGCTTCTGGGGGGTTCTTTCTTTTGACACACAAATATGTGAGGAAAAGTCTGAAGCTTACAGAGTGCAAATTACATTTCTTAAAGCCACTTCTTCCATTTATTTATTTTACATTTAATGTCTTGCTGTCAGTCAGTTTATATGAGCAAATTAGCTATAACAGTGTAACACAATCATAAGTAGGCCAAGAGTCTGATGGCTAGATCAAACCAGTTATGAAGGCTCGGGGCATGAGCTGCTCCCATCCACTCATTCGCTGCTAAATTTTCAGTACCAGCAGAGTTTTGAGCTCATCACACATTCTTCTAAGATGTGCCTGGCAGAGTAGAGGAGGCAGTCAGACCACCAGGCACTTCCAGTAAGCAATATGGGATCTTGTTCTGGAGGAGAAGCTGGGCTATGTGGACAGGAACTGTGCCATGACAGTTGGTAAAGGCACTACTAAGTATTGTGTGGCCTGTCTTATTTACTATTATAGATGTAGTTTATTTAAGCATGGATGGACATATGAATTGAGTCCAGTGAACCAACCATCTCAAAGTGATCAACAAAGGTACCTGATGTCATGTGAACAGGGTTCACAATAAAACAATTGAAGAATGGCAAAATTATTGCACATCTAAGCACGCAAACTCCCTGGCACGTTTGATAATGATCCTACTCACCAGCATTATCCTGCTGCTTGGTATTTTTGATGTACGCAGAAAATTTGGAAAAGATATCAATTCCAGCAGTGTTTGATTCCCGGTGCTTGGCAGCCAGCTTGGGGTACCTAAAAGGGGAGAAGCAGTGTGAAGAATGACATCTTGTTACCAGCAACATAGCAATGATTACAAATACAATTTGTAAGAAGAAAGAAAAAAGCCCTGTAAGAGGAACTGCAGTTAACACTGACATTTATCTCAAAACAAGAGCTTGGCAAGTCCCTCTTAATAATAACTGTGTCTGTCAAGGCAGGCATTTACATAGTTACAGAGAGATGGCTTCATGACAAAGGTAATTGCACTGGTGCTTTATGTTACCACAATCCAAGACACAGTGGCCTTAAATCAGAAGGAAGCATAAATTTCCAGAGAGGTGCAAGTGAGCTTGGCAGCCAGCTCTCTCCGTTATGAATGTCAGTCGTGCCTAATTTCTTATACTGAAAATGTGCTCCAGAATATAATAGTGAGGCATGTTGGTATTACTCAGGTGAAGGAACATAAAGTTTTCAGTCCCTAAATTGTTTTTCATAGACGTCTGGCACAAAGGAATACATCTATTTGAAAGACCAACACAAATGAACAACTCCTGCTGCCTTCAGTGGTCTTGGAACAGAGTATAAAAAATTTAAATATCTGATCTCTTGCCTCAGGACTAGCCTATAGCTGCTGATTCACTTGGAGGCAAAACGCTGTGCAAGGAACCAAGCCAATTTTCATTGATTCATAGATTTTAAAGTCCAGATCACAAGCCAACAATTCCCTCCCCTCCCTTCCATCTGTCCCATTATCCTTGTATTAAGTCCAAAATGTTAGACTAACTAAGGCATATCTGGTATACCTAAATCTCTCTTTGGGAGCTTGTTCCAATGGTTAATCATTCATACAGAAAAAAAAATGTGCCTTCTTTGTAATCTGAATTAGTTTGGTTATAACTTCCAGTCATGGGCTCTTGTCATTTCTTGACTAGAATAACGAGCACTTTTGTGCCACCAGAGCCTCTCATACTCTGTAATCAGTTCCCCTTCCAACCTTTTTAATACACCATACAGCTCAGAAACCTCCAGTTTTTCACTGTAAAATGTTTTTCCTGGCACAGATATTTTTGTGTGGCAATTCTCGGCATCAATTCCAAGTTATTTTTAGTTTTGTGAAATGTGGACACCAGACCCCTACAAAATTTTTCTAGCATTTGGTCTCCTTAATTCTGCATACAAGGGCATCCTGAAATGTGTACAGAGAAAACATTCTGCAGTTATTAGTCATACAAGCAAACTTCACACATGGAAGTCATCTCACTGAAGCCAGTAAGTTTCATAAATAAATATTACTCCTGTAAGTAAAGACTGTAGGATGGAGTGCTTTTTAGGAACTCCTCTTAGGACATCTTTTATTCCTAGGAAATGGAATATTGACTGAAAAAAAAAAAATCACAAGTTCTTACTTCGGAGGTGCAAGAGTCTCCTCCAAGAATTCCTCAATCTTGTTAACATCTGTCTTGACTTCTCCATTAAAAGTCAAGAAAGGTGGGTGGGTCCCAGGAGCAAGGTTGTGTAGGTCAGCTGGCTTTCTGCAGACAGAAAAAGTCATGAAATCACTAATCTTTATGGCCAAGTATTTGTAGATATTTATAGAACCTAAAAAATCAGTTTGCCCTTCTGTTTTTTGTTGCTTTTCTTTTTTTTTAATCCAGTTTGTGGTTAGAAGACTTTGAAACTACCCCAAGTACCCTGTTTAATATAAAAACATTCCACAAATGAAAAAAAAGCCAACAACCCAACTTGAATCCCAACTATTTTATTGCGTACCACAGACTCTTTAGGCTAGATACCGATCTGATTGAACCTGGGAGGGCCTTTCTATAGGGAAAACATTAGTTCATATAATTATTTTCAATTAAACTGAATAATTTGTACCTTTTCAGGTCAACAGTGGTGACATTGAACACAACTCCTTTGAGCCAGAGGATCATGAAGAGACGCTGAGAGAATGGGCAGTTCCCAATGCTTTCTCCATCTATCCCAGCCTGAGGGATGGAAAGAGAAGAAAAATAGATTTCAGACTTGTTAATCACTTACCTCCCTCAAGACGGAAAATTGGATGTTGAAAGAAAAATAGCCACTTTAAAAATTACCATCAGTGCCTGCTATTTAACAGAGTTTATCATCCGCACAAAAAATGGAGTTACTCCAGGATTTGGCCATCATCAGAAGCTTGAGAAAGTCGCCTGAAGTTTCTCTTGAGGACAGCTCTGGGTACAGGAGATGTATCCCTTCCTGATGGCAAGTAGTATCCAGGAGACTATATTCTCTGGATTACTCACATCCCTACAGGACTGCCTGTCTCATGGACATGCTAGAAAATTCAGGACAGGTTTTCTGCTCTGTTTAATACTGTGGACTGCAGCTTGTATCAGCTCAAGATCTGTTCCACTGTATTATGGTCCAAAATGTGGACTTTTAGATTTAAATTCAAACCCAAGCACTCTGGACATTCACTCATTATTGTTCATATCAGTAAAGCAACAGCCTCAGACAGAAATAACCAGATCTAGACAAAATCTCCATCCAAATCCTTCCAAGGTTCAAAGCAGATTTCAGCCACTGCATTCAGTCTGTTCCTATCTCTAGTATCTAATGAGTTGCCTACAAACCACTACAAAACAATAAAAAACTGCTAGTGTTAGCACTGAGGAAACAGCCTATTTTTTCCTCTAAAAATTTATGATCCTTAGCCATGCAAATACTGACTTTGAGCCATGGAGGGATACAAATAACATTAGCTGAACTGAGCCAGAGCTGCATCCAAGGACAACATCCTTCTACAATAATTATGCTTGTGGCCAAAGCTTTCAGGACGATAATGGTTTTGATAGATTTCCATTTTAATTTGTGGTACCATTGTGTTTAAAAGATTCTTTTAATCCTGGTGAAGCAACCAATCTTCCGTTGTTGAACCACACGGGTTGCATAACTGTATTTTATGCACACTGTGTGTGTCTGAAAACGGCTGATGAAAGAGCTAAGTAAATAGATGCCCTTTTCCTTTGGAGAAAATATTATATTACTCTGCTTGCTCTCATAAACTTTATCTTGTTAATACTCAAGCTGTGAGGTAGCATTTGTCTGTCTTAAGGAAGGAATCATTTCTAATTATTGCAGTTCTGTGAAACATTCACAGCACAACGAGAAGCATTTTGAGATGTGTCCAGTTGCGAGAGATTCAGGCCTTGCATCTGAAATGTTTAGCGAGAGATTTTCTGGTTGGCATCGGGAATCTTTCTCATGTCTTGAACACAGCTTTTGATGATCCTGGGTTTAAAAACAAATTCCACAACTCCTATCCACCAAAACACAGAGAGACTCTGCAATCTAGGCTTGGAGACAACCTGCTGTGAATAGTGATATGTATTATGGATATTGGGGATATGTAAACAGTTTTTCTCTGAGTTGGGATTGGTTTTTAGTGCATAGATTCTAGAGGTATTTGGATATGGGTGTACAGTCTGGCTGTATTTTTACCTGGAATTATGGATCTGTTATATGCCTTACACATGTCACATGCAAGAATTAGCAAACAATGGGGGTGAAAGAGTGGTATGGCAAGAGGATAAGCAAAAGAAGATGCACTTTCCCATCTGCTTGAGGTGTGGCTAGCCTAGTTCTGCAAAATTTCACTAGTTAGCTAGTTCTGATCTTCAAGTCTCATGGCAAAACAATGGCAGTGTTACATTGGGAATATCAGACACAGCTGTATAGCATGCAGTAATTACTGCAAAGTCATATTTGTTGATTTGGCTTAAATAATTTCCAAGAACTTTAAACTTCTTACTGTTCCTGAAAAGAAGCAAATGCTATAGGAGAAAACAGCAATATGACACCAAATTTCTCTTTGGCTTTTTCACCATCTCAAATCATAATCATATTCTTCATAATGGAGTTGGCTAAGTGAGTCTAAATAATACATTACAAGCTTAAAATTTGAAGAAAAACAGACCAGTGACTGAATTAGAGGGCTAAAGACGGCAGACCAAAGTGATGATTCTCATCTTACATTCTCTGGATTTACTTTGGCTTGTTAATTTCTTTGACACCTATTCATTCTTCACTTGACTCCCTTCAGAGTGTAAAACTCTGATTTGCAAAGTCCTTTAAACACCTTGAAAGCAAAGAAGTCATGTCTCACAATAACATGCAAAGCTCTGGTCTTCCTTGCAGGTCTTCATCCTTCATCCTCCTGCCTGTCCTCATCATCTACTTCTTGTGCTGCAAGTAACATCTTTTTTTCAGGAAAGATACTTAGAGAGACCATTTTGCTGCTCTCTCCAATTATATATTCTCATACAAAGGTTAAGGGTTACTCAGATCTGCATCTTTTTACTCATTCTATATCCTGCAAGGCAATAGTGAAAAACTCTCTTAATACCAGAGAGGACTAAAGGGGCGAGAGAGTATCTGCATGGCAAGAAAGAAGCAGAAGTGATGGGTCATATGAGGCTAAGGGATGAAGAAGTCATTGAGGACAGGAGAAAGATGTGAAGTCTGGAAGAAATAAGATTCACTTGGATATCAAAACCAAAATTAATTGTGCAGGTCAAATGAGGCTTCCAACAGCCCAAATGGTCAAAATATCTTCCCAACACTTCCAAAGGAGTGGGAAACATTAATTGCTAGAGACTTATTGGGAATAGACAGAGGAAATTCCAGAAATGAAAGATAAACTAAAGAAAAAGCACGGTATGATCTCTGTTCAAAGCTCCTGGATCTGGAAGCCAGGCTCATGATTTGGGTGGAGTCTGACTCATAGTTTTTGATCTCATGTGACTGGCATAACTAAAAATGCTACCACAAATCACAAGACAAACTGGTGACAGAGGAGGGAATAGAATCAAAATCTCCCAGCAACACAAATTACCCATTAAATTCAGCTCTTTTTCTACAGATGTTACAGATGAGACTCTCTCGGTTTTGTAAGTTCTTTCTTTGGGAGTTCTTTCTCATTGCTTCTAAGAGCAGTCAGTAATTCAGTGTTCAGCACTCAGAAAGAGCAAAATCTTAGTAGGTAATAACTTCAAAAACTTATCAGAGAGTCTTGTGACCCCTGTGAAGCCTATTAACTACCAGGAGGAGATGAGGAAGAAAAGAGAACTTACCAACCTTAGTCACTTTTAGCTTCAAAGAAAAGCAGCTTGCTTAAAGCACCCCGCTAGTGCCTAAATACAAGCTTATTATGTATCTGTCCAAGGTTAAGGGCTCAGAATGCAGGAATTAAATAATACCTTCATCAAGATAAAGAAATCAAACAGTGGATGGAAAGAAAAGAACAAAACATTGACAAGTTAGAGAAACACCATTTATCTCTGCTGTTATTCACAAATAAGCACAAAAACTTTTTCACATGGCTTCCCTGAAGCACAGCAAAAATGATCAACTACATAGACAAAAGAGCAAGTTGATGATATATGCACTCTCTCTGACAGAAACACCAAATATTTCTGATTTAAGGTTTGCAACTAGGGATAGGCTTGAGACTTTGTAGGCACTAGGATCAAGGATATAGCTTTTAAAGTGCACTATAAATCCTAAAGTTGTGAAAGGGTTTCGGAGCCACCTTTTCCCTACAGAGAAGGACTTCATCTGAAAAGAGTGACTGTGGAAGAGTAAAACAGATTCAAGTATCTGCTAGGTGATATTTTGTTAATGCTCATCCCACTGAAGTTTAACCGAGATGCCTAAGGTCAAGGCAAAAATGCACATCCAAAAGATTGGTCTGGTCACCTTTTGCTTTGACTGAAACCAATCAGTGCCTGAATGTGTGATGAATGTGGACCTCAGCAACAGAACAGCCTGAAGTTTGTGAAGGCAGAATTTCTAGAGAACAAATGTCCTTCACCTTGGAAGCATCAGTTTCTGCTCCCACTGCTTCTCACAAGCTTACTTGCATTGGTTCACCTTTAGAAAAAAACAAACAAACAAACAAAAATCGTTTTCTACTTCTTCTCCAGCCATATAGATACTTCACACCAGTTCATGCCAGGTCCTGCCCTGGAACTCGGTATAATCACATCAGCAAACCTCCACCATCATACCAGCTGCTTATTTCTATCTGAGCAATGGCAAGAATGAACAAGACGTTCTCCTTTATTATTTATAAGGTACTCCTCCTTAAATACTTCAGCTATTTTTAATGAATTAATTAAACTTCGAAGATACTTGTGTGCACAACTGGGGGATGTATGGGCACATTACCAAAGGACACAGTTAAGGAGGGGGAGGAAGCCTCGGTGATATTATGAGTTTGTGCCAAATATTTTTGTAAAGTAGAGGTAATATTGAGAGCATCCAACCACTGCACAGCACAGCTGAATGACAAGAATAGGGAGTTCTTCTCAAGTTCAAGCTAATAATTTGCTATAAATGAAATAACTGGAATAAGTTTCCTCACTTGTTCCAAAAATACACCGACACATTGACTGCAATGCACACAGACAACTCTATATTATTCTGTCTAACCTTAATGGGGGTGGAGGGGAGGGGAAGGAATGCAAGTTTCATTTCCAGTTATTCCCAAAATACAGCAGCTTTAAAGAAATATACTGTCATTAATAATGACTAAGCACCTAGCTTAAAAAAGGCAGTCCTGGAAAGGGTTACATGTCAGAAAGCACTGTCTTTTCTCCAGGAAAACAGTGTACCTGGGTTTACCCATTCTCCTCCTCTTTTCCATTTTCATTGCATTGAGGCTACTCTGCACAATGGTCCAGGGCTCTCTGAGACTCTGGGGTGAAGTAGGGAGACATTTTTGATGACACTAAAGCACATTTCTTTTTCTAAAGGATTTTAACGAGTTAGCAAAACCAGGCCGGCGAATTTACCTCAGTGTTTCCCAGTAAGGATTAAGGAAGGATTTGATTTCATCATCCCTACAATCAAAATCTAGACTCACATTACACGCAGTTACACCCTCTCTGTTTTAAAATTGGGAAAGCGCCTGACTTCTGACACTTACTCTCCTTACGCTCAGAACCCAAAAGGGAAGTGAAAATCCTATTTGAAACCCAGAACAGGCCATGAAATATCCTATTTATTGTGCCATTAAAAAAAAAAAAAAAAAACTGTCTTAGTAATTATACCACACACACAATAGCACAAATCTCCATTGTAGGGGAAAATCATTGGCTGAAACATGAGAGCCGACATGCCAAGGTATTGCTTTAGTAAGGATCATTTTCTTTTCCAGTTTCTCTTCTCTTTCACAACTTCTTGTCCAAATGTAAAAGCCAGTAAGCTATTTGGAGTACCACCAATGGAGAGGCAAGCTAAGAAATGTATATTAATAGAGCAGCGCTGGTAGGTCTCAAGAAAGAAGTAAATCTTGTAGCACAAGTCCTGTGTATCACAGGCCACTCTTGTTGACTATGGCTCCAGTTCAGGAAAGCATTTAAGCATGTGCTGAAATACATCCCAATTCAGAGGAAGTATATGTTTGACTTTAAGCATGTTCTTAAGTCTTGATGATTTCAATGGGACTTAAGTACATACTTAAGTACTTTCCTGAATAAGGGCCTATAACAACAATAATAAATTTGCTGTGCAGCATTTTAACTTTGTTGGACTTTCCCTGAGGTTTCATTTTGCTGGGAGAAACTCTGAACAGCAGCCTTCCAAAGGAAGGCAAGATAAAGCAGAACTGTATTCCTAAGCACACGCACATGGAAATGGACCATGTGCATACATGTCAAAAATAGAGCATTTGCTAAAAAGACTGTCAGGGTAGTAACAAAACAAAAAGGAAGTGGTGAAATTCTTTATCCAGCTCTCCAAAAGCCAGCCAAAATGTTGTCCAAGTCTGGCATACACACATATATTATAGATGCACATAAGCTTAACACAGTCTGCACTGCCGGCCAATTCGAAAGGAGCTGGCTTGAAACCTTCACTTCAAACTGGTTAAGCAGCACATCAGTAGATCTGAGAATTTCCAAGGAGCTGTCGTGGTACTTCTCAGATCTCTGCAGGTCTGAGAGAGATGTGTTTGTACCCTTGAGCCATTCAGGATTTCCAGGAGACGAAATTGCAGGTTGGAGACCTCATAGGCATGTTAAGACATGACAAGTATTCTCATCAGGTTTGGGAAAATTGTTTTCCAGTTTTTTATATCCACACAAATGGCAGCAAGGGCAGGAAGCAATCAGTCATAAAGGTCAGCTTCTTCCTAGGGATCCTTTCCTGATGGCTAGGGATGTTCACAGTTAAAGATCCATTGAAGCTGGTCCATAGGCCTGGTGCAGAGCAGATTCATCAGCTGAGGTTCTGGTAGCAGAGCAACTACATACATGATGATCAACCTGTTCAAATAAGTCTTTGTTTTCCTCAAGGATTTTGTTAGAGCCACTGGCTACCGCACATGTACAACATCAAATATGTTTTGCTTTGAAATAAACTTTGTGATGCTTGTGAACTCCTATCAGTCATGTGCAGTTTGGATTTGGAAAATTACAGACTAGACACAGGTAAATAATCTCATCACGTGAAAATGATTCATGCTATTCCATCACCTATTTTCTATAAAGAACTAAAGGCACCTGACTTGACAAATACCAACAGAGTAGAAAAGCACAGACTGGTCCGACAGCCAAACCCAGAAATTATTTTGTTCCCATTAATATTTACAGATCTCTTGCTTATCATTGCATGTGTTCAAAGTAATGAGAAATTGATAGTAGATAACTAAAGGAAGTGGGAACTATAATGAAACTTCCTATATCAAAATATATACATATCTACCTATCTATCAATCTATGCATCTATATATGAATTAAGGCTGGCACAGATGTCTTTTTTTTCTAGGAGACCATGTTCCAGCATGCTCTGCTGTGAGGAATTTCTGCATACCAAGTTTGACTTTCACATGATGATATGTAAGGGAAAAGCCCCCAAAAGAGTGAGAGCCATTAAGTAACATCAGCAGTACTGTAGGGACAAACCACATATACCACAATTTTAACATATATTCTTTTAATATCAGCAAAATACTAGCTAAAGGATGGATGGTAAATGCAGGCTGACATTTTCAAAGTGGCTAGCAGTTTTAGATCCTATGAGACAGTTTGAAGTCAGGTGACTTCTCACACGTATCAACTCTGAACACTTGGAAAATCAAGCCATGAGCCTCCTAGAAGGAATAGTTTCCCCTTTGGAAGAATATTCTTTGGAGGAGTACACTTGGGGTTTGTCAAATACCTGGTGGAGATGTGCTTTGGCCATACCACCTTGGATATAGCCTACAGTCCTAGCCTGCGGCTCCCTCCTGCAGTCCAGCTGGAGCATAGGCAAGGTGATGGGACATGCAAAGCCAGAAGACCACAGGGTCCCAACCCCAATGTGCAGCTCAGCCAGGCCTCCTGGCTGCTCCATGGCCCACCCCCCAGCCAAAATTTCCTGTGAAAATTACAGACCCTATTTCAGCTTCCCTCCGTACAGGGAACCCTCAGCTTCTCTTCAATAACACTGTGAAGGTTTCAAAATGTGGGGTTTAGGCTTAGAGCAAAACCTTGAAATTCTTCAAAACACCTAATTGCCATTCCCATAACAGCTCTCGTTAGCGGATTTATGCTAACAAAGGTCCAGAGCCTTTCCCAACCTAATAAAACAGTTAGGAGCCCATGAGTCACCAGCATCATGGCACAGGATCCTGTGTACCTACATTAGCCATTAAATGCAATCACAGAGAATAGATTTTAAAAGCTTTGCTTTTGGGGCACCCATCAATAACATATTGTGAGATATCACAGAAACAAGAAAAGATCTCAAGAAATTACAGGTATCTTAGCTTAACTTATAAAAGATACTGGAACAAATGATTAAACAGCAAGCTCACAAGCACATGGGGAAATCTGAAATTGATAAAGAAAGGCAATATGGACTTCCAGGAACAAACGACACTAAACCAAGCAGATTTTGTTCTCTACCCAGCACAGTGGGTAGGAAGGAGGCAGCAGTTATCTAGAAGCTGACTTCTGTAAGGTTTCTGACAGAAGCTCCAGACCATGTTTTTATAACAGAGTGGGGAAATAGCAGGAAATCTCTGCAAAGTGCTTGTATAAGTGGTTGAAAAAATTGTTCTGAAATCGTAATAATCAAGTTTTCTGTTAGTCTAGAAACACATAACAAATAGAGGTACCAGAAAGGCCTGCAACAAGATGAGTCATACTGAAAGTTTCCATTAGCAAAATGGAGGAAGAAATAGACAGAACCTTAAATTTCCTGACAGCAACAAACATGAAGATGTTATTGTTATTTCCCAGGGAAGGAGCTGACTCCAAAGTGATGCTAAGGAATTTGAACAAAATATGGTAATCACTTAAATGGAATTTAGGAAAGTAAACCTCAAGGTATAAGAAGAACAAAATTTAATGTACAGATGCAGGATGGGGAAAGCTGCTGAGATTTTACAAAGGAAGAGGCTGCAAAGGAGGTTTTATATAAATCACAAGCATTGTGATTATGAATGATCAGTATATGCAACTACAAGCAATGACAACAATATGATGCAATATGCATGCAATGTTGTACCACTACATAACAGTCCTCAAGCATATATAAGACTATTTCACAAATCGGATGATGATCCATTGTTCCTCATGGCCACAGAGAATAGGATTAAGTATTTTGCTTAATTTTCAACAATAAATCTTTAGAGGGAAAAAAAATCCAGTGTAATTATAGGACTAACAAAACACAAAGCAAGCTTTCTAAGGAGTTGTGTAATCTGCATTAGTGGAGGCTTTGAAGAAATCAAAAGAATAGTTGGCAAAACTGGTTTCAGTTTATTTCCTCCTGATGCACAGGATGATTTTAAAATCCTTTCTAACAGTATATATTAGTGACTGACAGTGAAGTTGTCCTAGCTAGATGCTTGGTGGCACAGACGTTTTGCTTTCCTCTGATCTGCGCAGAATGAAGTCTGTCCCCAGTGCAGCCCATGGGAATTTTGCCGGTGACTTTGATGGGGCCATAATTTCACTCATAGGTTTAATGGCCAGAAGGGACAATTAAAATAATCTTTCCCGACCTTTTGAGTAACACAAACACAGATTTCACTCAGCCTGTAGCCAACATCTTGTGGTTGAACTCGAACATATGTTTTGAAAGGTTTTGCAGAGTATGCTAGAGTGGTAGTAAAATCCCCTCTAGCGGTGTATGCTTGCACTGCAGGGTGAAGTTCCCAAGGAAGGCAACCACAAACCTCATGTTTGCAGGCTTTTGCTAAAGGTAGATAGATAATTTGCCCCATCACTTACACAGATTAAGGGGTTTTGGTTTTTTTGGGGGGTTATCCATCGGTCACATTTATATATGTGGGTTTAGGTGCTGTAAGGAGTCTCAGTCACAGAATTTGGGGAATCCACAGCGGTACTCAGAAAATCATCACAATTTTAGTAAAGGTCAATAGAGATGCTCAAGCATCAGCTACTGCTTGGTTATCTCAGATACAACGGTGTATCTCATAGGAAAAGGAAAGGACTTTGAACAGGAAAGCTACGAATCCTTTTTAAAGACAAATAAACTTATCCTGAAGTATATTCATACTGGACGCCTGCTAATGCTCAGCAGATATAGAATGTAACTCCTACATTTTGGAATCTTATGCCTGTAGCTCCATATTCTGGTTTTGGCCTTTTGGTGGCAGAGCTATTACTGGACTATACTCTCATACACTTGATCTAATTCTGTAACAATCAATATTAACACAAAATATTCCCACTAATGACAAATATTCTACTGACTTCAGGAAGAGTACAGTCACACTTCGGATTCACTAGATTCTTTCAAATAAGTGACTAAAACCACAAGTAATTTTATGGGCTCTGGAGACAGAATGTAGGAATTAATCCAGTTTAGCTATTCATAAAGCACCAATTATAATAATTTTAAATATTGATGATTCTATATTCTGAGAGCTGATTAGATATATAAAAAAAATCATTCTCCTAGGAAAGCTGCAGAAAATAAAATGAGAAATAGATCATTGTCAAAAGGTATCACAGGCAATGCAAATTATAGTCAAATTATTCCTGTTCCTGGTGGAGATCAGGTGCAAATAAAGGAGTCATCTCTCCAAAGCAAGCTCTACACAGAGCTTCAGTTCTTATTACCAGAACCCTGCATGCAAGTTTTCTTGTAAGAATTAAATCTGTGCACATCTGGAACTTGAATGTCTGTTAAAAATCTCTGAGCCAGGGACAGTAATCTGGTCATGTAGTATATTCTGCAAATGTTGATGAATTGCAGCCAAATTTCCATGCCTCTAAGCAGCATATCAGACTTACAAATAACAGCGGCCAGGTGCTGAAAGTTAATGCTGAACCTGAAATCAGATCCAGGGCTGAATTATTTATTGAAATTCCATGACTTTATTTGCGCTATTAGAAGACAGAGTCACTTGCAGGCATTACAAATAAAGGTCTGAATAGTAGGGTCTCAATGATAAAGGCATTTACCAGCACAGCAACCAACCCCAGTGCAGGCCATAATTTGCCTTGATGATCTCATTTTAGATCTTATTTAACATCACAAAAGTACTGTTCATAGGTGACTTTAAAAGCAATGAAAGAGCAATCAGTAACTCAAGTGCTATCCTGCAGGACTTGGTCTTTCTATCTCCTTTTGCATCTTCAAAGTTCACTGAGTGGCAGAAGGTTTGCCCCATGACTGTTTACGACTATCACCGAAAGCAGATCAAGTTGCATTGCAAGGAAGCAGTACACTGCAGGCTCAGGCTGGTCTTTGGCTTGATGTTTACATCTCGGTATGACTTCCCAAAGCAACCCACAATACTTTCAGTAAACCCATCATTTATGAATGCAATTCTTCCAGCATTTGGACCAAGTCTTAGCGCCATAAGAATACAAATGCAATATAAATTATTTTTATAGTTCCCATACACTCACAGAGAAATTATTACAGATCTTACTGTTCAGGTGATATTTTTTCACCTTTAATATTTTCTTATTTGCCAAAACTGCTGTATTTGTTTGTCTGGTCATTTACAAAGACATAGAGACAAATTTAGGCATTAAAGGGGTGTCAAGGTAGTCTTTTCTGATAGCCATCTACAAAGGAGGGGAATGTGAATCTCTCTGGATGTTTTCCTAAACAAGAAACACACAAGTTCTGAGTTTGTAGATGTAAATACCTGCAACAAAAGCAAGAGTCTATGACAAACACATAGCAAGCAAACATTCCTTGTGACTCATCTAAAAGCAAAAGAAGCTGCATTTTGAATATCAAATGCTCAGGACAAAAAACTAACAGCGATGTTTTCCAAAAGCTACTGAGATTTTCTGAATAAGCGTGTGTACAATTCACAAGCATTTTAAGGCACAGACTTCTGAAACTAATGTACGACAGATGTAAATTTTAAAATAGTTGGATCAGTGAGTGGAGTTAGGATCACATTTCTTGTCTACTCACTGTCTCAGCGCAGGATGATTTCTTAAATCTCTTTGACTATACTGCTTGGATCAGTTTGAAGTGCTCCAGTGATGCTGCTCTACAAACTTCCTATAGGAAACAGTTTTCACAATCTTCTCAAAACAAATTTTAACTTGATGCTTAGACTGAGTTTTCTTTAATTAAATTTTATCCTGTTAGTAGCATAAAAAAGCTTAAGTAAGTTGAATTCAATGCTATTTATAAAGACAATTCTTAATTTTCTTCCCATTATACAAAATCTTACCTCGTTATGCCATTGCAATTTTCCTAGTAACTCTTCACCTGTTACTGCCCTTCAGCTTCTGGCATCCTTGACCATGCTGTCCATTCCCAGTATCATCTTTTTGTTTTGTTCTTATCATTTCTAAGTCCCTCTCTCATGCTCCAAGTGGACCACTCTCCAAGAAGACCAGCAGTGATCCCAGTGTGATCATACAGCAAAACCCTCCTCCATCTTGCTCTTTCCTATCATACCTGTCTCAGAAGAAATCACAGACTTTCTCCACAAATTTTTCTTGCTCACACTCTTCACCTTTCAAAAATAAAATATCTTTCTTAATTTTGTTTCATATTTTGCCCCTCATCTTTCATCTACACATTCTGTTCACTGCCTTCAGGGATCAAGTCAGTGATGGCAACACTGAAATCTCCTGCCCCTTCCCCTGTATGCCCTCTCTATTTCTCTGACATTGTCACCCAGCTGCAGTATTAAAATTAAACAAATCCCATTTGATATGGTGGAAATGGAGTGTGATACAGAGATCATGACCTGTAAATCCCTTCACCCATTTATTATCATGTTCATAACAAGATGTCACCTTTTCCTCCTCTGAAGACAGTCTTCAACCAAACTGTAAGTCATAGAATCGTAGAATCATAGAATGGCTTGGGTTGGAAGAGACCTTAAAGCTCATCCAGTTTCAATCCCCTGCCACAGGCAGGGACACCTTCCACTAGAGCAGGTTGATCCAAGCCCTGTTCAACCTGGCACTGAACACTGCCAGAGATGGGCAGCAACAGCTCCTCTGGGCAACCTGTGCCAGTGCCTCACCATCCTCACAGGGAAGAATTTCTTCCTAACGTCTAACCTAATCTAAGTCAAATCTTTAATCTGCTTTCCTCTTGCTTCATGATCCTTTCATGATCTGCAATACTAATCACTTTTTGGTACTCTTAAAAACAAGTTTTTTCTCACAGCTTTTCCTCTCTCAGGCTTAGCAAAATAGACACAAAATATCATCAGAACTTTCTTGGTCTTATTGCTTGTTCTACAGGAAAACATTTGCTTAATGGTCACTAAAATCGTTCAATACAGTTTAATCTGAACACTCAGGTGTGGGCTGATAGAGCTGGATTTTGTGCTGTGATAAGAACACATTGTACTTCCTATCCTATGCTCTTGCTTCAGACCTAGATGCTATTCAGGGTGGATTAGAAAGAGATTTTGTGCTATCAATCTAAAATTTTGCTAGCCTTCATTATCATTTCTATACTTTTATTTTTATTTACAGATTAATATTTTATATAAACTACTTTATATTGACAGGTTTATTTTATATTTACCGTTTGTTGTGCTATCTGTTAAGGGGCATGGTCAGTCTATTTCCCAGCATGGCTAATCAATTATAATTCACACCTTACCACCTTCTGGTGCTCTTAGACAGGTCGTTAGGCCTGAACATCATATCTAGAGAAGGGCTAATTCTCACCCTGCTTCACTTAAGAAGTTTCTCTGGCAGGATTTTGTTTTATCCTGAGCCCCTGCTCAGAGAAGGGAGCAGTTTCCATTTGCAGGTTGTCAGAGAGCTGTTAGCCTGAATAACTGCAATCTGCAGAATGCCATTTGAACTGCATACACGTAGCACCCACCAAGAAAAGCTTATCAGTACATCCAGGTTAATGAAGTAATTGAGAAGCTAGCATTTGGCAAGAGAATATCTGAACATTTTACATACATTTGTGTACAGCTAGGTTAAATTCCTTAAAGTACCTGACTCAGCTCTGAAGAATTAGGTATTATTTTCACATTTACTTACAGTTCTCTCTGAAATTGAGTTTGTTTTTTTTTATTATTGTGAAATGCCAAGCACACGGGTGGTTCTTGAAGAATAACAAATGCATAGAAATCCTGTAAATTCACATGTCCAACGAAGAGCTAAGCATCGGTCAGTACAATAACCCTCTTTCTGACAGCATTGGCACAATGTGATTACTACTAACTTCACTCATCCTTAAAGATCTTGGATATGGCTTTACATAAATGTTAAATCAATATTTAAATAAATAATTTTAAATAAATAAAATATTTAAATAATTTATAAATTTCTTTTTTCTTTTTCTTTTTTTTTTTTTTTTAAATAACCATCAGTGCCCAGAGTGGAAGAAATGGTCAGGGGCTGATTCTGAAAAATCCCTTCTTGCCCATGGGAGCTACAGCAAGGTGTTGTCACATGTGCAGACACAGCTGAGAGGAGTGGCCAAGGTTGAGGGAAGGAGGCATTTCCTTCCCCTGGAAAATTAAAGTTTCAAGGTTTCTCTCTTTGTCAGGTGAGTGGGACTGAGCTTCCTTTTAAGTCTCCTTCCTGGGCACAGACTTCCCAGGCTCTCCAAGGTTAGAACTGAGTGGCTGTCCACAGTCAGTACCTTTAAAAACTATTATTGCTGCTATTGTTGTTGTTGATGATATTATTATTATTGTAGAATCATCTCTTTTGAGATAAACATTGAACCATCAGGCAAAGATCATGCTCAGGCCAGTGAGACAATGAGTTGTCCCTATACAAACATACCGCAGGCCTGCTGGTTTCAGCATACCAGGATGGGCAGATAATACTTCCCAATCTGAAACAAGTCTTCCGGCATGCATGTTCATCTGCCTTTATTACAAGTCAAATGTTGTGAAGTAAGCCTTATGGGGTATTTAATGAAATATCTACTTAGAGATGAGCTAAATCCCAAAAGACTATATTCAGGCTCTGTCTTGGAGTAGGGTGAGTGTTTAATGCAGAGGAAGCAACAGATCATTTTTGAACCTCAAACAAGACCCGGCTGTAGAACTAGATCTAGAGCTTTATGGGGGGATTCAAATACATTGACTTTAAAAAGAAAACAAACCCAAAAAATTTGAAGTTAGAGCACCTCAGTACAAGAAAGGGCGATTGAGTAAATCAAAGCAAAAAGGCTATTCATTATCAAGCTGCATGGGTGAGTCAACAGTCAGAGAATAAAAGTAAATGAAAGTACCCAAATGCCAGTGGAAGTCTGAAAACACGGCTTAATAATGATGGGTTTTGTAAAGCTGGGTCCTCTTGTCATGTCCTGAACAGGTAAAAGAACTGGGAACAGAAAACCAACCAGAACAGTCACTCTGAGGCATGCTGCAACCTGTGAGAATATTCCATTATTCAATCCCTCATCATCCAGGAAAAGCTTTTTAAAAAATGCTATAAATAAAATAAATGAATGAAACAGGTCTCCAGTTGCACACTGAATCAGCAGCAATGGCTCATCACAAAGCACAGGGCAGTGAAAGAAACTAATTTCCTCCCATGATATGCATTTGTATCTGTTTGAAGCTGCCCACTCAGCAGCTAAAAGCAAAAGGGAAGCAGTAACACAACATGCCTGTTGACCCACACAAATTGAATCACAATCTAGAAAAACACCAGCAACAATAGTGATCCATCGGGGCTGGTTTATGTGATTTCCACTTGTTTTGGACAATACACAGGTACAGAGGCACACTAACACCCAAACAACAACAGCTATGTGCAATACGTGGCGAGGTTCAGGATGTTTATTTGCGTATTAAAATGTCATGGGGAGGATAAGCTTGGCAATTGATCTAGAGAAGCACCTGCCTGACATGAGGATTAATTCAGCATTTTGCAAGGAGTTAAACCACGATGCTTGTGTAGCTTTTACAGTCATTCCTCTATGTAAAGAGAAAAGAAGGAAGGCAATTTGAGCTGGAGAAGCTACCTGGCTATACAGACATGAACATGAATGTTGGTGCAAATTTTTCATAGGAAATTAAGCCAAAGCACAAGGATGTGCCATGACTTAGGCAATGACAGACAAAGGGAATTCAGCTCTCTTATCTCCCAGTCTAGTTCTTCCTCCATCTCAGCCTCAAGGTCTGACCTATAGTGACACAGCATTCACAGCCCTGGCCAAGCCAGCATCTCCTCAACCTTTGGAGGCCCTTCTGAAGTCTGGCCCTTGCATATCCAGACAAAAATAAGCAATCACATATTTAACCATCACCTGAACTAATCATATCCCACCATCACACCAAGAGATATTGTAAGACATGCACGCAGCTTCTGAACATGGTTTCTATCAGACTGACTTCCACCAAATTTGTACTATCTTCCAGAGACACGGAAATCAAAGATTTCCTCTATGCTTACACGAAGCCCTGTTCTGGTTTGACAAGATATCCTCCATTGCAATACCTTCCTGGTTTGTAGACTTTATGGCTGGGTTATTCATTCATTGACTTTGACTATATGTGTTTCATTACAGCATATCTAGTCTTGATCTGAACTAGAAGAAGAAAGGGCATGACTTCTTCACTGGTTCATTCCAACGGTTAATCACCTTTACAGTTTATTTACAGAAATAAGCTATTTAAGCTTATTTTGAAGTTGACTCTATCTGGCCTTAACTAACTATTGACATCTTGTTATATTTGTTATAGCTGTATTAAAAAGCTCCCTACAGATACATTTAATATTGTGGTCAGTGACATTTGGTCTTTTACTTCAATGAGAAAGACTGCCTTAAGGATTTTTTAAGCCTTAAAACTATACTTCTCTACATATTTTCCAGTATTAAAACACATATTAGATCCACGTGCACTTAAAATAGCCAGCCAAAAGGTAATCTAAACCCTGACCCTCCCTATTAACAGGAAAGGAAAAAAAAATAAGAAAGTATAGTTGTAACTGGCATAATTTGTGTCTTTATTATTGGAATATTTACCGTGAATTACTAAGCACATGTGGCACATGAACACTCAATCAGTTGTGCGAAGTGCTAGGTAAAAAATAGAAGACAAAAGAGCTATGCCTAAAGGACGGAGCATAGGACCAGGGCGGTCATATAGGGCAAACCATTAAGTCAGATTAAAGCAAACGGAAGTCAGCTCTGGCCTTGAATATTAGGCTTAACAATTCTTGTTATATTAATTCAAGCACGTACAGGTGAATGCCACATGCTTCTGTCTTCTGCACACAAAATTAACGACTATCAAGAGTGAGGATTTTGAAGAGCAAATTATCACTATCTGAGCAACTTCATCCTTCATGCAATGTCATACAATGTCATTTGTGCCAAAGTAGCAATAACAGGGGTAGGTTCAACTCCCACTGTCCTTCTGAGGCATTAATAGGTCATTACGACTCAGTCTTCCTGAAATACATTTCAATTAGCTCAAACTGATCTCCCCACTGCACCACTACCTGTCTGGTACAGTGCAGTGCTAGCACAGCTCCACAAACTCTGCACTAGAGCTAGCTCACATCCAGGTAATAAATAAAGAACCCAATGGCCTCTACCTGAGAGAAAATGCCCTATTTCCTCTGGTTTGATTTATTTTATATCCAGGAAATTGAGGTTTTCAATATGCTTTGCCAGAAGACAGCCCTGTATTAGAGACCTGAGCCCATCATATATTCCTCTTCTATATTAAGTGGTGTTCCGTATGCCATACTGGGATAAGGGTGAAGAATGTTCCCTGCTCCCACAATGTATCCACCTCTGGTGGAGAATTGTTTATCAGCATTTTATCAAGGACAGCCTGGATAACTTGCCTTGGCTTGCTGAAGAAAGCAGAAAAGCCTTGCAAGAACATAGGCAGTATTACAGAGCTTAACACCTTGCAAAATTTGGATGGCAGGACCTTCTCATAGTTTGATTAGAGATGGAGAAAAAGTAATTAGAAACAGAGTTTTTAAAGGTGGGCGCTGTTGCTGTAGCTTCGTATTAAGATAAAGTGCTGAAATACTGACTTGTTCATAGAATGGAAAGTCCCAAAAAACATTGATTCAGATTTTGACAACACTGGGGCAATTTCAAGATGGCAAAACATAGCAAAAATGCTATGGTGTGTTACAGAACTGTATCTCGGGTGCTGCATGTCCCGATCTCTTTTCTGAGCACATCTCCTTATGCAATTTCTGTGGTGCACCAGAGTCACTGAATCAAAAAGGAATCTGTGGTATATCATGGAAGATCCACTTCAGCCAGTGAACATCACCATTCAAAAGGGTACATGTGAAAGGATACATATAAAATCATAAACACTCTAAAAGATAACTTTTGAAATTATTATTAAAAAGGACAGAATAATGCTAATTTACAAAGAATCAGAGTCAGAGAAAACATGCTATGGACCTGGTTCTACATTTATGTGTGAACTTGCAATCAAGTTGTATGGCAAACCGCAATGACATGCTATAAATGCAATCAGGTACAGAAAGTTCTATCCTTAGGTATCATTAGATAAAATTCCTGGCGTTGGATCTGAATACATTTTAAATTACTTCTGGTCCACTGCAATAATTTCCAATGCTTAAGTCTAATATAAAAAAATCATGCCAGGAATACAAGATGCTGATTAAACACATCAGACCTACAAAAATCTCAGACTTTTTTAACTCATAGCTCCAGATGTAAGTATATGTCACTGTTATTGCATCTTGATGAGTTTTACTGTGTGTCAGCAATACACAAGTGGAAACAAATGGAGAAGCCAAGGAAGGGAAGGGAATAGGGAACTATTTTGGACTTTACCCATATTAAATTTTACTGTGTCAAACAAACCACTTTGAGCTATTTTCAAAGTACCTACTTTAGCGTCTTTGGTACCCACTTTGATTTCCTAGTTCACATAAGATTTATGGATTTGAATACCAAGACAAGCATGAACCCAGCACAAATCCAAACCCTTCCTTATTCCAACTGATTGTCCCTATGACTTTGGGCCAGCCTTTGCTAAAATAAAAAGGATAACTGAATCCTTCTGTTATTCGTGTATAAAATTGACGCCCAGACTCACAGGCCTTTAGTATCTGTTTATTAAAACAAGGGCAGTTTGAAAAACATTCTACCTGAAAAATGGAAATGCTAATGCTGATGTTACCTCTTTGCAGCATTGCTGGGATTATTTTTCTGGTATCTGCCAGATTTTGAGGAATTATGGGTCATACAAGAACTAATATTGTTGCCATAATGATCAATATTACAACAGCCTTCCATCAAGATATATTTGACATAGCCAGGTGAACTGATACTAACATTGCACTCTGGAGCACAGGCAGATGTACTTCCTACTGGCTCTTTGGAAAGTATCCCTGAGTATTTTTGGGATGTTATGTCAAATGATCCCTGTGACATTTGCTGCTCGGGAATAGCCACAGCAGAGCCATATATTGCCAATAAAAGTTTCCTGGGGACACTTACTGGAGCTTCACTGTCATCACTGAGCCATGACACAACAACCTGTGAGCCTGATGAGATATGCACTACCAGAGATGGAAAAAGAGGAATCTGCAGCTAAACATAGAGCACCAAAAGCATCCTGGTAGTTATTTCCAAGAGGACACAATCAGAATTATGAATAACCCCAGTATTTCATGGTAGAATTAAAACACTGTATTTACCTGGTTTGACTATCAGGCTCAGAAAAGCTGTAACAGAGGAAGGAGTTAGTAGGTGGTATTTAAATAAGAACTCAAATACACTTAGAATCATAGCATCATAAAATAGTTAGGGTTGGAAAGGACCTTAAGATTATCAAGTTCCAACACCCCTGCCAGGGGCAGGGACACCTCACACTAAACCATGACACCCAAGGCTATGTCCAACCCGGCCTTGAACATCACCAGGGATGAAGCATTCGCAACTTCCCTGGGCAACCCATTCCAGTGCCTCACCACCCTTACAGTAAAGAATTTCTTCCTCAGATCCA
>JASSUY010032010.1:0-87213 GCA_032466535.1 Forpus xanthops
TCAACCTGTGGGAGTTGCATTCTTTTGATTCTCCTTCCCATTTCCCCGGGACTGGGGAAGAAAGTGGGGGGGGGGGGTGCACAGAACTGTTTGAGGGGCCTCAAACCACGACACTCTGTGCAAGGGTTTGGAGCAGAGACCTCCTGAGCTCCTGTCCAGATCAAATGACTCTTTGACTAATGCTTCCTGCTTAAAAAACATACATTGCCTCTCCTGGAAGTGAAAAAGTATGTAGTAGAAAATAACTTTGGTGATGTCTTACACAATAAAAACTGAATGTGGACACTAGAAGAGTTCCCACATGCATCAAAGTCTTGAAAATAGTGACCAAGAATGCATTTAACTGAGGGGATAAAAGTAAACCATTCACAGTCATCTAGGTGTATAGGGGAGTAATTTGGTGAAGAATAAAGTTCAGTCCTACTTTTCACCAGTCAGCATGGGGCGAGCAATAACAACCAAGCAGTACCTGAGCAGTCTGCTGTCCAGTGTTTTGAATCAGGATGATAGACTGCCTGCTGGTAAAGACTAACAAAGTGAACAATGCAAAACTCATTTTAGGGGCGGTCTGTGAAAACCTGATTCATTTTTTAACAGCTGAAGGTGTGAATGGCCTTAGTTGTGCCAGTGGATTGACACCCTCCCAGCAGTGTCCCACAAGAATTCCCTGATTGAGGGGTGGCTTTGCAGTTAGAACCTATAGTCATGGCCAAGAAGAAATCAGAAGATTCAGATGAAGATGACATGGCTTACAGAACAAAACTGACATAATATGAGTCCCTAATTGATCTCACACTTCTGAGTTGTGTGATTTGGTCTTTACTTCACCCTTTGTTTTGCTCACTCTGGAAGGGGAAGCACTGGAAAATGAGTGAGGATGACCTTATAACAACATCTGGTTCAGTAATGATACAAAAACTCTGGAGTTTTGTCCAGTTTCTGATTTCTTTGGTACAAAAAATGCTGAGTATCCTTAAGGATGCCTTATGGGTTCCAGTCTTTTTTTCATAAATAATCAGAATTCTTCTCTTTCTTCAGATTCTTGTCATGTTGATTTTTTAGTAAGCTGAATTCTTGAAGACTTTTCAGTGAAGGTTTCTGAATTCCACATACCTTAGAGTCACGGGAAAAAAGAAAACACCCCAAAAAAACCCAAAACACTTAAAAAACTCTAGCATGAGTAGTTATTGGAAAAAGAATGAGAAAATATGATGTCTTCTGCATATTGATGTTAGAAAATCCTGACAGAAATCAAGGGATATTCTTCCATTGACTTCCATTGAAAAAAAAATAAAAGATTTGACTTTGACATGGCAAATAATCACTTGGGAGGAAAGAAAATAATTATCTGACAGAAGGAAATGAAAGAGTGATTGAAGCTGAAACTTTCTGCAGAAAAGGAGTAGAATCAACAAATTTCTTAAATTCACAAAAAATTGTTGTTTTATTTGTTTCCATTTGTCTGAGCAATTCAGTTTAATATAACTGTATGAGAACTGGATGTCTTCTGGGTAGAAATTATGTTTTGTTTTAAAATGTAAAGATAGGCACATAATGCAGTTAATATGATGTAAGCTGACTGAATTTGCAGTAATTTAGTTCATCTGTGGTAACTGCCTGTGGGGAGACTTTTACATGGTTATAAATGTGTAGTAATTTGAGGTTGCCTATCCCTCTTCTGAATTCCCCCTCTTGGAAGTAAATGATCTTACATTTACTGGTGGGTAAAAAGGTGTACAGTTATTATTAAGTAGCCTAACACTTGTGGCAACTTGCTTGCACATCCTTAAGATCAGCTAATTACAGCAGGAGAAAAAAGAAGTGATTAGAGCCATAACAAAGCACTTTGAAATTATCAAAAGAAAATTATTTTATTTATTGAAATGTAATCTTTTATAGGTTTTCTATTCATGTGAAAATACAAGATTTTTTGCCATTCTTCCTGATTCACTAGGCATCATTGTTAGGCATTATTCAAAATTTTAATACTTTTAATCTAGAAAACCAAGTGCCTTTCCAGGTTGAATATTCCCTTTTGCTTCTTCTCTGTCTCTGATTTACAGATGACCAAAGTGAGAGCTTTGTTTTTAATTTAGACTGTAAAAACTTTCAGATGATTAATCGTGAACTCAAAGACTAACTTTGCATTCCATCTACACTCTTCTTTTGAGACCATTTACCCCTCTGCGGAACAGATGGATGTCTTATTAGATCATAAGAAGTGTATCATGCTTCATTTCCAAGGTACAAATATCCTCATGGTTGAAGAATTAGATTTAGTTGTCCAATGACCAGCCTTCATCAAAAAAACTGCTTAGGATTTCAGACAGAAAAGTGTACCAGCAACAACGTATGACATCCCTACTGAAAGCTAGCAGAAGATATGTCCAAATCAAGCAAAAATCCAAGGTTCCCTGTGCAGGAGGCAGTGAACTTGAGATCCCCTCACCATAGATGTTATGGTACCAAAATTTTATGTAGATTCAAGATGAGATCTGACAATGACAGTGTTGCTTTGCAAACCTGAGGCTGTAGTGTTTCTAACCCCTTTCCTCTCCCTTCCAGTGTATCTAACCCTAATAAACAGGACAGTAATAAAAACAGAAAAGGAAAGTTTGAGAATTCACATCAAATGAAAATTTCTGAATTTAGTTCTTACAATAAAACACCATATGTATTTCACACGTTTTCATAATTGTTACCAAATATACCATTTATTTTCCCAGCAGTTTTCAAAAAATTCTTTCTGTCTTCTCCCTCCAGTAGCAGAAGTTGTTGACTAAGTTTACTGGAAATCTCCCTTAATTAAAAGTAGCCACAGAGTTAGCCTTCCATACAAACATTAAATTAGAAGTGTCCACAGGGTTGCATAAAAATCAGAATCCATGGGTTGCCAGCCAAACCACACACCGTAGATGTGGCTTTGTAGGGAGAACCCAGGAATTTTCATTCCAAAACCACAGGTACCTACTACTATCTTGTTTAGCTCTACCAGTAATAAAACTGACAGCTTGCATGGAAACCAACAACTCTATGTTCACATTGTGGAAGACCTTTAACATCCCATTCATCAGCTGGCCTTAATGGACAGCCAAATTTGCCACAAGACATGTTGTCCCTCAAGGAACTTCATGTTGCTAGTAATTTATGTAATTCATGGAGCTGTTCTATCTTCTTCTTTAGAAACATATCACATATATGTTCTCCAGTTTTCTCTGCAGAAGTGTAGAGAAGGGGAGAGAAATCTCAAGATAAGGTATTTCCTCCTGGCTTCATATGTTTCCCTCTTTTTTTTTTTTTACCAGAAAAAAAGTTTAAAAAGGAAATTGCGTGACTGGAAACAAGGCAAAACTATCCAGTCCAACTGTGCTGTGATCAGTTCATCTGAGCAATATACCTTCATAAGTGTGAGGGAAGTATCTCCAAAGCTTTAGAAACAGTGCTCCACTTCCTGTGCACCCACCAAGCTTAGAGGATCAGTCATGCTGTGTGAACCTACCTTGAAAGTACTTGGACTCTTAAAGATCCTGAACATACACTAGTATATGGCTCTTTCCTTATGTTTCCAAAACACCAGAAGAGACCTGATTCCTTATTCCTTTTCAAGCTTCCACTAAAGTGGTGTAAAGCTCAGACTGAATGCCTTGCTCCCACTAATTAAAGCATGTAAAGAAAATATCCCCCTTCTTTACATATACAGTCTTAAGAACGAACAGTGATATTTCCTGACAGACAGCAGAAACAAAACCAACATGTATTGTGGGGAAATAAACAATTCATAATTGCTAATGCTTCCTTTTGGATAAGTAAGAAGCCTGAACACATTAAATAATAATAATAATAAAAAAATAATATCTAGTTTAAATACAGCTGCAGTAATCCTTATACACCACACAGCTGTTCAGAGGCCTGGCAGCTGTCCATATCTTATGTGTCCTACCATGTGTTTTCCACTATTGTCTACTTGACACATAGAGGCAACTGCTGGGAAAAGACTGCAGCCCTTGTCAGGTAGGTTAAACTTTACGGTTAAACATATCAGTACCTCATCACTGATGGCTTTTGTACCTGTCAAACCTTTTTCTTTCCCTCCCCATGATCGTGCTTGTTACAAATGAGAATCATTCAGTTTTGCCATTTCTTTGACGTAATCCTCCATACAGACGGCAGACCCCAAATTGTACACTTGTTTGTTAGACACAAACCAAAATCATAGCTAACACACATTTATATTGTGCAAATATCTGGAATAACAAATGTTTCGACCAAAACACCAACAGATGTGTCAGTTTCCCTGCCAGTGCAGTGTAGGGAGGCTGATAAGTTTTCCTGCCAGCACGTGATGTCATTCTGAATTCATTTCTTAGAGAATAGAATTTCTGGTTTTATAGAGAAAATGAAAATGAAGAACATCTTATGCCATATCATGAACATTTTTTTGTAAAAAAGCCCCTCATTTTTTCCTGCCGACTTTTATTCCAGGCAAAAATAGATGTTGTCACAATGCTGTTACTCAGGTTGCACAGAGAACATGAATTATAATGTTTAGCTAAAGACACTTTGCAGCTCTGGGAAAGATTTCCTCCACTCTGGCTTCTGTCAGCTTCCAAAATGCTGGTTATAAAAGCTACACAAGGTGGTTGAGCAGCAGGGGCAATATTTTCCTTTTACAGCTGGGGAAACTAAATGGCTGGAGGCACAAAGTTCTCCATGGCGCATGGTTTGTTCATGCCCGGTGGTAGTCCCTCAGAACCTTTGAAGGGACACTTTAGAGAAAGACAAAAGCAGAGGTAAGGTGACATACGGATCTGAGCAACCCGTCTGTGACTCCTTGGTTGGAGTTTGACAGTCCTGATTCAGTCTGTGCCTTGCTGCCCACACTCTAATGTAGTGTCATGTCCAGGTAGCTCAGAGTATAGGCAGAGGAGTGTGGTGCTTATACCTGCTTTTGTAGGTGCTGCTTATCTCCTCTCTTAACATGAAATATAAAAAAGACCTTAAAAGAGCATTAAGGTTAAGCAATAGAAAAGCAAACCTTTGCCTCCTTCATGCTTGGCACTGAATCTTTTTTTCCATTGTATTTTTGCTTTTTTTCTTAAACCATAGATTAACTTCTGTATCACCTGTAAGCCCCACCTTGCCTCCTCCCATATTTGTATATTCGAATTAATTCCATTGTCCTCATGTTCTAGCATATCAAAGCAAGATGTCTTTACATGATAAGCTCTCTTCTCTCGGTGCAGGTTGGGTAAATAGTTTTCCCAGAAATGTTTCACTCAAAACTGTGTTACAGACGTCACTTGTAGTTGAAGTAGAGTTTTACTGGGTAACTATTGTGCAAAGGATATTCCCTAGCTCTATTTGCCCTTAATCTGAGAAATAGTAAGAACAACCACAATTTACTACTCGTATGTACCTAAAGATACAGAAAAAAATATTTCTTTAGAGACAATATGTTATTGTATTTTATAATGCTTATACTCTTTTTGGCTATTCACTCCTGGGCATAGATAAGTTCATTTTTAACCTTAATTCTGATTCCAATACCTTTCGGCATATGAAAGTGTGTAGTACTGAAGTTTGTTTACAGAGTTGTTAATTTTCTGGTTTACTTTGTTTTAATGAAGGAGAAAAGGGGCCCTCCAGAGCTCAGGAAGTAGGCAGCTCATCATCCTTTCTCAGATGCATATTTTACATCTTGAACAAAAAAAAATACATTTTGGACAGACTTTGTACTTTGATTTTCAAATACTAACAAGATGGTAAATGGGAAGAATTTAGTTCCAGGTTTTAGCTGCACACCTATCTTAGACAGAACATTTTCAGACACTCTAAGCTCAAGACTTCTCAGCCCTGCTTTTCTTCACATCTCCCCAAGAAAGAGTTTTCATAGCAAAGGAATTATCAAAGCTTTTGCAGGAACAATGGATATGGGATTAACCAGTGCCATTTTCCAACCACAGCTTTCTCACAGTACCAAATTTGTAATTTCTTTTGAGTTTGGGAAAAAGTTGTGTTTAGTTTTGTTTTTGTTTTATTTTTTTTTTTTTCTTCACAACTGGGAAGCTTTTTTTTGTCAAGCTTTTAAACAAACCCACATCAAAGATCAAAAATATTATCTGAGTGTCACTGTCCACAAATATTCTGCAGCAAAGATTTTGCAGTCTCTCCCAGGTCACTCCCTGGTAAATTTTTCCATATAAACACCAGCATATGCTTTGTTTTGGATTTTCGTTCATGATCCTTCATAGACCCCTGCAACCACCTCCTCTCTTTCCTGGTGTTTATACCCTCCATTTACTCATAGGCACTCGGCATGTCTCCCTTTAGCTATACATATTCAGTTGCTTTCATCTTTCATCATAAATCAATCATTCTAGTGCTTAATCATATGTGTTCATTCCCCTGAAATGCTCTTTTGCTCCTCTTTCCCTTCTGTCAGGGTTATGTGCCCAGAACCAAACTCATTTTTTTAATTGCACGACCAAAGAGGCAGCCAAAACAGGACAGTAGTCTTATGAGCATATATAATGGGAGTCAACTAAACTAATAAGAATTTTAAAATACAATTTGTCTTATCTGGTGCATCACCACTGCCTTTGGAAGCCGTCAATCAGCTGATTATTTTGGTGTCACTTCTTAAAAAAGAGAGATTTGAGAAAGAAGCCTGGATGCAGAGAAGGGTGGCAAACACTCACGGTTTGTTTCAGACATGTGCTGATTGATAGGACCTAAAACCTCACAGACAGTGTGGAAATTTAGATCCAAATGTGAGCTCCATGCTTCACACCATACACTTTTATTGAAGGGATTTAGCCTTGTAGCTCTCCTAAAGTCTTAATTGGGAAAACTAAAAGAGCAGCTCATGAGCCTCATGGAGCTGTACAAACTTGGCTCCTGAAGATGCACAGAAATGATGCTACATCCATCAGCTCTCCTGGAAAGTTGTGTAGATTCTGGGGACAGGACAGTGCTCCTGAGTACAATGCTGTTGCCAGAGGAGATGCTATCACAGGTAAGGGAACTGTGCCAAAAGAGAAACACATATGAATGTGAAAAGGAGACCACATAGATTCAGGTGAATATGGGAACAGATAGAGTCTGACAGGGGAGATTCTCCTAGTGGCTTATGTAAACAAAACAATTTTATCCCCTTCAAAGGCAAACCAGGAGCCAGGATACCCTGTTTATAATTTGGGGGATTTTTGAAATCATAACTCCTTCATTATAAAATGCCTTAAGCCCTCAGCCACAGTAATCAAGCCTTGTGATATCCGGTGTCATGTAAAGAAGTACATTCTGTATTGTAACAAACATCATCAAAGGGCTTACGTGCAAATCATTTTAGTCACAAAGAATGTACTGATGATACTCATGATGAGTACATTTCCTTATCAAAAATTACACGATTCCTACTTTCATAATTACCTTCACTGATCAAGCTGAAAAATGCACTCCTAAATAGGAAAGTACTCAAATGCATACTAATAATTTTCAGCCTATTTTATGTCCTTGGAACCAGGTAGATTTCACCCACATGCTGCAGTGGTGCTGGTTCTGATATGTCCCCTTGCAGTACTGGTGACAGTCTACAGATATCTGACAGAATCAGATTTTGGACAGATCCATTTTGCAAATATATGCCAAATATTTCTACAAATACAACACTGGTCAACATATTCTATGACCAAGTACCATGGGCAGAAGAACCTCACAACACATAAGGCCTTACAATATAAGCAGGGTTTTACCATTAGTTAGTTGTGACCTCATTTGCTTGCACACACAGTGATAAGATCCTGCCTACTTGGTCTGAAGACTAGAGGTCAGGGAGAAAATGTTAGCTTGTCTTTGCCATATGAATCTGTACTAATATAACCTGCTGCAGGTACGCAACAGAGCCTGACCATCTCAGGCAACCTGCCTCAATCAGACTTTTCAGGCAGAAGAAACTTTGCACTATAGTGAAAGTTCTGCACTGTCACAAGGGGATTTTTCATGGCAAATATTGAACCATAACAGAGAAGAGTCACTATATGCTTCTACATATGATAATGTTCTAATGTAATAATAAGAAGCCAGCCTGCAAGGACTGCAAATCCTGAAATCTTCTTTTGCTTTTTTCAGTCACTGAATGACCTCCAACCTGATCACTTTGTCTACAGTCAAATCTTACAAGGCGCCATAGAGTCGTGGTCTATTAAACTGGCCGTTCTTCACTTACTGTATTTCAGAGGTACTGCACTCCCTCAGATCCACCATCTCCAACCTGGCAAGATGTGACCACCATTAGTGCCTGAGACTGAAGTAAAAAAAGGTGACAAAGCTCTAACAGTATAAAGCAAAGCATTAATCCACAGCAGCTTGTTTGACTCCTATAAATACCTAGGAAAAATCTGAAACTAGCTTCTAGAGGGAAGAAAAGCTGAATAAAGAAACAATCTCTGCTAATGTCTGTCACTTGACAGATGGCATACTAAGGAATGTAACACCTGCCTGCAACTTGCACAGAGCTATCTCAGGTTTGTGAGAGATCCTTGGATGGATGTTTTTTTGTCTGCTGCATTGAGATTTAGAAAGTACATTTGGGTTTCGAGTCACTAGTATGCTCTGAGAATAACCTTGACTAAGATTGCATATTTTGGAAAAGATCTGTCAAACTTTCAGGCAGTTTTTAAGATCTTTTGTGTGTGCAAAGGGAACTCTGATTTCATGATTAGGATAGATTTATAGCAGCAGTAGCACCTATTTAAATTTTATGATAATATGTGAAAAAAACTGTTTCGTATTGCACTGAACTGAAATGACATCTGTTGAATGCTGTTATATTCAGAGTTGATTTCTCTCTTTCAGGATTTATGGTGTTCAGAGAGATTTTTTAGGCATAAATTACATTTCAAGAATGAGAAGCAAATATATCTGATGTTTAAACGAGCCCTGTAAGTATCACACCATTTCTGGAGCAATTTCATTCATAGAAAAAATTACATTGCTTCTCTTTCAAAACCTTTCTGAACTTTTTGCCTGCTGTCATGGTTTTAGCCTCTATAACTCACACAGTCACTCTCACTCCCCCCTCTTTCTTCCCCCTAGCCCAGGGGGGAATGGGGAAGAGAATCGAAAGAGTGCAACTCCCACAGGTTGAGATAAGAATAGTTTAGTAACTAAGATATAGCACAAATCACTACTCCTACCCTCAATAATAATAATGACAAGGGAAATACAAGAGAAAAGAATACAACTGCTCACCACCTATACCCAGCCTAACCAAGCAATGCACTTCCCACCCTTCCTGGTCTCTGCTCCCTTTTTCTACATCCTGACGTGCTGTGGTATGGAATACCTCTTTGGTCAGTTTGGGTCAGGTGTCCTGTCTCTGCTTCCTCCCAGCTTCCCCTCCTCCCTGGCAGATCTTGAGGCTCAGAAAGTCCTTGGTCAGACCAAAACATTACCAAGCAGTAACTGAAAGCATTGGTGTTATCAGCGCTGTTCCGAGGCCTAAAATCAAAACCACAGTGCTGCACCAGCTACCAAGGAGAATAATGACTGCTACTGCTGAACTCATGACACCTACATATCTGCCCATTGTGTTCTTCCATGGGTGAAGACTGAAGCCCTGACTAAAACCAGGATTTTGGCATTGCAAGGTTCAACAATCCAATATATAGCCATGCTACTGTCATCAACCTGGCAAAAGAAATGAGATCAAGCTCCAAGCAGTAATTGTCAAATGAAGATTGGTTTTGAAAATAAAATACTCTATTAGCCTCAGGTTAGATTTTAGTGTCTGGTTCATAGGTGTTATGGTAGCTTTCTACTCACAGTAGTTACTGATTTTGAATGTAAAATTGTGAAGTTTAAGGAAGAATACTGACCCATCTACACCAGGGCAAATAAAAGTAATTTCCTTATACAGATGAAGCAATATTCATAAGACAGTTGTAAAAAGATGAAGGAAACTTTGTCCTGACATTATCTGCGAGATAGATTTTTTAAACTGTGCCCCTAAAATACACTGCTATTTTCTGCTGTGTTGTGTGTATGGATATTCATTGTTGTTTTCTGTAAGCAGTTGTATTTAAGTAAAAAAATACAACATACATCCCTGTAAAGTTCAATCAAGATGTGACACAGATCTTAAATCTGTCTTTTCTCAGCCACTCAGATTTCATTTTCCAAGCTCTTTGTTTTATTGTCAGACTATGAGAAGTAATTAAGAAGCCCCCATGTATTTTAAAGGTACTGTGCAATTAATATATTAATAGAGAATTCATGGTAGAGTTAATTCCCAGCAAAGCTGATGAAAACCAGATTCAGTTTCATGCCCAGATGGAGAAAAACTTCTTAGTCAATTGTAAAGGTTAATTTTTATCCAGATTAGGCTCAATATAATGTTTGGGTGTTCAAAGATGAATTCTTCTGCTGCAAGGAGAATCTTTTTTAAGGATTATTATTCAAAGCTGCTTTGGAATCAAAAGTAGATTCTCAATTAAATTTTTCATGCTGTTGTGATTTTTTTGTTGTTGTTGTTTGTTTTACTTTCCCCCAGAAAGTTTCAAGAGTGGAAGTCTTCTACCAAAATGTAGATCTTTACACTGTAGGCATATATCTCTGAGCTAATCAGCTGCACTCTTAGAAACATTTCTTGCAGATCATGGTCCATGTCAGCTTTGCAAATAAAACTGGTAGTTCTGAAAATGTCTGTTTAATTCCATGGCCATAAAGACAGCCATGAGGTCTATGTAGTGTACATCTCCACTAGTAGGGGGATCTCCATGACGCTTATATAATATCCAACAACTTTCCACCAAAGTGAAAAGTTTCAAATGTTTTGACTTTTATGTTAGAAAATGAACTTCTCAAAGCTTGATTTTTATGGCCAAAAGCACAGAAAAACTGAAAGAGAATAAACTAGTGACTTTGCATAATTAGATTTTTACCATAAACTAAAGTGTTTTTATCTTTAGGGAATATCCAGTTAAAATAAAACAAATAACATTCTCCTAGGAAGATGTAGCCATGTATCACAGTTTCACTACTACATTTTTAGATGTAAACCAAAAATTCTTTTTAATTTCTGCCTTTTTTTTTTTAATATATTCAGCCTGCTAACACTGCCACGAAAGCAAAGTTGCAAAGTTAAAAAGCCATTTTGTTTCCTTTTCAAGCAGACAACCTTGTGTTTTATCTCAAGTTGCTTTTCAAGCTATGGAGGATGCACCTGTAAATATGCACTGCAGAACTACCTCATTATCCTCATTCAAACTCTTTGCAAGAACCATTAGTCAGGCATTGCCTTCAAGCTGACTCTATAGAATAACCTGCTTCTGGTAATGACTCTGGTTTCATGTGCATTGTTTATAGTTTACTGCACATGGAGGTATCTGCTGTCCTTTGCATGAAGACTGCAAGTCAAGCAGTCAGATGGTCCCTGATAGGAGTACAAAATGAAGAGATTTGGTCTTCTGATGCATTTCTGAGGTTTTCCCAGTACATGACCCATTCATACAAAGTGACAATTGTTTTGTATCTCCTGGTCCTTTGCACAGAAACAAGACAATGGATTTGAAATCTGAATTAACTGGAGGACTGACAGATGCACAGGTTAATCTCAAAATATTTCTTTCCAAATCCTCTGATTTCTTCACATTTGATGAATGATAGCACTGAGTTCCATTTCTGGGATTTTAGAGGGAAGGTGTCCAGACTACAGGAACTACCAGGTGGCTGGCACTTTTTTGTTCTTCTGGATTTTCTTTCATTTCAGTGGAAAAAGTCGTCTTCAGTTCCTATTAACCTTGTTCTGCTCCATGAATCTATTTTGTATTTTACCTGTGTATCCTTACCTGACTGAGAAATTTAGATTGTGTGATTCATTTAGATACACTAATTTTAAAGCTTCCAGGATGCCAAGAGAACCCAAAACTATGTTGACTTCAGGCCCTGCAATGCAGCTCTACCTTTATCACCCCAACACTTTCTTTTCCACTGCATACTGAGTAAGACTTGCAGCAAATCTATAACTTTACTTAGGCTTTTATGATTCTGCTTGGTATCATGTTCAGGCAACTCTGTTCTGCTTTAGCAATAACAAAAGAAAATGGCAGTCAAATATGTCCCAAAAAAAAAACCCACAAAAACAACCACGCAAGCAAAAAAAAAAAAAAAAAGCAGGAAATTAAAAAAAAAAGGCTCACAATATGTCTGCTTGAGCACATTATTATTCCAGGTGGCAAGGTGAACTTAGGCAGAGGGTAAGCTGTTTCACAGTACCAGTTGAAGGTCTATAGGTAAGATAAAGAGGATCTTGAAAAGGAAATGACAGCAAAGTCTTAATGGGAAATGAAATATGAAGAACAGAGTATACAAATTTTATTGAAATCCCAGTAACTTCAGCAGGCATGTCACATTGTGTAGAAGATACAAGAGAGACAACAATACTTAAATTCATGGCTATTCACAGAGAAAATAGACTGGCATAACTTGTGCTTTCGGTACAGATGACCAGTGACAGGAGTATACAACCCTGATGGATAAAGCAGTGATGAAAGAGTGAAGGCACTGCAGTTGTTATGGAGCAAGGATGTCGCAGCAACAACTGGGCAGTGGCTTCCTCATCCAGTTGACTTGTGGCTCTCTTCTCACCTGAAAAAGGCAGACTTATTCTGCATAAGTGAAATCAATGCTATACACTTTCAATCTTCACTTTTACAAGATAGCAATTTAACAGGCAGTTCTCCTGCTTGCTTTCTATTTACTGGAATAAGACAAGCTATGAATGTGGGAATTGGTATAGCTCAGGGCCAAGGTATAGGTCCATCTTGGCGCTCTGTATATAAATACAGGTGAGTCACTGGATATGCCCATACACACCTCAAAAGAAAAATACCTGAAGTGATCACTGACTGCCAGGAACCTGTGCCAGATTATTTGCAATGTCCTTTGCTCCTCCTTGGCTCATCTTCATTCATGATTGCAGAGCCAAATTAGAGTCTGCTTTTTGGCTCATTTAATTGGCTGGCTCAGTGCTACAATGTATGCATTTTTTAATGAAATATTGTTTGCACCCATGTACATATATACGCACACACAAATTTCTAAGAGATTTTAGCATAGCTTGTCACAGGTTTAATTGCACTTCTTCCGAAAGGTATGTACTAAATACTATTTATGCCCGTGACAGCATGCACAGAAGTTTCGGTGCTTCTGAGGGTTTTATTTCAATGTTTGCTTACTTGCTGCATGGAAGCCTTCTTGGCATTATTTTAATTTGCTTAGATGAAGGTGGAATCAAGCAAAGAAATTCTGTAGGTTTGTTAAGCAAATGCTCCCTTTTAGAGTGAAATTTGTACCTGTGCATAAACATGATCAAATGGACCACTTTTAATCTTACTCGGTGACGTGGAAGCATCTAGTAACTCCTATGGATTAAGGTCACCATGAACCTAAGACCATGGTGATACAGATCGCTGCGGTCATTGCTGAGAACAGAATTTGGTTTGCAACCCAAGAGAAGCCTAAGCTGCCTCTTTCCTCTTTGCTGATGGCGTGCATGGTGCAAAATCCTTTTTTTGCTGCAGTGGCATGAAAGATATTATCAAAGATACTCTTGCAATAATGAAGTGAGTGGTTGTACAGCCAGAGTTTAACTGGGAAACGCTCCACTTTTCACAAAAGTTTTCTCCTCCTCTGCGCAAGGGCCTTGCCAAAGGGTGTACATGTTACTGTTGCAGCCAAAATTACTGTTATAGCCAAGGGATGTACATGTTTCTGTGTAAATGCCTTGCCAAAGGGTGTGCAAGCTACAGTTCAAAGTTACAGTTGAAGGGGCATTCCTAGCTTTAACGTATGTGATCTGCTTATCCAGTCAATTAAATGTGGTTTATTTTCAGATGGCTGAGGGGATTGATCATGTGATGCAAAGCCTATTGCTCTGGGAGCCCTTAAAAACAAGTTCCCTTTTAACTTTGTACTGTTATGCAAGGTATTACTGGTACTCATGGTATTCCCCAGGTACAATACATGCTTCTACAAAGAATAGCTTACCTCCAATTAAAGATGGTAAAAGTGCTGCTTTTTTTTTTCTTTTAATCTAAGGGTGCCAAATGTACTACGAATTTGCCCCAGGCCATGCATGGCTGTTTAGCAGGCTTCTCTGTGCAGCCGTAATTACATTTTGTGTGATTTTGAATTAATGGCAATTACTCAAGAAACAGATCTGCTTGGCAACCTGGATTCTTCAGCATAAAATATCAGGCAACAGTGGAGTCTAAAACATGGCAAGCAAAATGCAAGAAAAGGTAGAGAATGGCTCAAAACTGTAACACGAGAGAACACAACTGGTTGAAAACGTACAGTGAATCCTCCATATTTTCTGGCAAGCTCCATTGGAAATCTGATAGCTCTGGTCTGCCAGGTCAGTGCTTTCATGTAACAATTCCTCGGCATAATCCACTTGTGGTCTATCAGAGCTCCTTACCAGTGTCAAGGAGTTCATTAGTTGTTGTGAGTGATCCTAAACAGATGTCTCCATGCTAGAAGCCTGGGCATAGCTCATGAGGTTTATTTTACTTTAGGAGGAGGAGTTGCACCAAAACTTCCGCTGACACTGGTTGTTAGATCTCCTTTGACCATATTGAGAGACCAGGGTAGCTTTTCCATGCAGAAGAAGCCTTAGTCCACGTTTGCCTTTGGACATTTAAAGAACGAATTTCTGTCTTTTGACATCCACAGCAGTGTTATGTATTGGATACATCTGAACCAAAGATGTCCAAACTTTCTGAAACAGATAGGAAAAGTTGCCCTCTTGAGGTGCTTGTTTTTCTCCATAGACTAGAGAATTTGCCGGGATTAAATCAGACTGGATTAGGTCTAACTTCTACGTATTTAAAATGAGATGATATAAATCTCTTTGTCTCACATCTGATTCACAGCAGAAACAAGGCAGTGCAAAGAAAGACAAACAAGATGAGTAGGAGCAAGTAACGCTTCTGTTTGACATGTGTATGATGAGAAATTAATTTAGAGGGAAAGTAGGTAAGGAATAACATGATAGGGCTGTTCACTAGTAGACTGGAAGAGTTTAAATGAATGCAGCTACCTAATCCATCCAACTCAGGAGCTAAGAAGCATTAAATAGGAAGGAAGAAGTTTGAATATGGAAAAGAGGACTCCTTTCTTCTCTACTGCAGAATCATCCCATAGCCATGACATAGCAAAGAGCCCAACAGTCTCAACAGGCTTGAAAAAAGATGTCAGCTACATCAAGTAGAATACCAGCAGTTGCTTTTAACTAGTGAAAAAATGTAATTTTGTCACAACAGGGGTAAAGGAGTACACTGTTCTTTTATGAAACTGTCGTGATTTAAGGCCCTCAAACTCACACAGTTGCTCTCTTACTCACTCCTCCTCTTTCTTCCCCAGTCCCAGAGGAATGGGGAGGAGAATTGAAGGAATGCAACTCCCACAGGTTGAGATAAAAAGTTTAGTAACTAAGGTATAACACAAATCACTACTGCTACCACCAGTAACAACAACAAGGCAAATGCAAGGAAAGAATACAAGAGTTCAACTAATTTCCACCAAGCCCGACCAAGCGGTGCACCCCCATCACCTCATACCAAGCCCGAACACATAGTGCGCACCCCCCATACTTCTGGGTCTCCGCTCTCTGTTTCTACATCCTGAGCATGATGTGCTGCGGTATGGAATACCTCTTTGGCCAGTTTGTGTCAGGTGTCCTGTCTCTGCTTCCTCCTGGCTTCCCCTCCTCCCTGGCAGAGCATGAAACTCAGAAAGTCCTTGGCCAGCCTAAACATTCTAAACCATAACTATAAACATTGGTGCTATCAGCACTGTTCCCAAGCCGAAAACCAAAACCACAGTGCTGCACCAGCTACTACAAAAAGTGACTGCTGCTGCTGAACCCATGACAGATACCTACAGATTAAAGCAAATCCAACTGCTGACCTTGTCTTTAGTCATTATATGAGAATGAAAAAAAAAAACAAACAACCCAAACTGTGCATTTGCCCCAAGCCTACGTTTGATTTCTGGATGTGTAGCCATATTTACCTAATGCTTGTAAACAAGCCAAAACTTTCATGCATAAAATTGGTATTTTTCTTTACAAATTTGTTTAGAATTTGCTCCTTATGTTGCATGTACAAAGTAACATTGCTTTTATTTGTTGAAATGAAATCACTTCTGACTTTCTCTTTCATGTCTTCCCCTTTTACAAGATGTTTCTTCTGGCAACATCAGTCAACTTTCTTTACCTTACTCTTTGTTCCCACATTGCCAATATTTCTGTGCTGCTGACTTCTGCACATATCCCCAGGAGCTTTTCTGATGATACTGTGAACAGGAGACCCTGGATGTTTACCAGCTCCTTACTTATTTATTATACCTGGCACACTTCCTAGGACACAGGGAAAACACTGCCTGTTCTTGTTGATTGCTAAACAAACCTTGTAAGGAAACAGTCCTCCAGTATGTCTAGGAACATTGCTTCTTCCTCTGGGACCCTATCACTCTCATCAAGGGCAACACCTGGAAAGTAGTGACTGTCTGAGCTTTTGTAAAAACATTGCTACCTATATATTTATCCATATTTTTCAACAATATGCAAAGGGGTATCCATTCTGTTTTCTTGCTGTTGCCTTCATATTTATTGGGTTATACCTTAAACCCTTTCTTTGACTCGCATCACTAAACAATACATAGAATATAGAACCATTCTGTTCTACATTTAATATAAATCTTGAATTTAAACATACAGCTTTAACAAACTCATCAGGGTGTAGAAAACTCCAAGTCTAGAACAAATCTTCTCCTCCTCAAAGAATGTCTGATACTACTGCAGGGGAATATACTTGATGCTTTTCTGTGTGTAGTATGTCCAGCATTACACAAGGCTGAAATTTTCAGCACTACCTTAGGGATTTGTACACTCATGGCCCACTAAAACACCATCCTAGACATTTCCAGAAGACTTCCAGTGGTTCTTGCTTCATCTCCATCTGGCCTGCCATTTAAGTGCTTATCAAACATTAAAATTTGCATTATCCTAAATGTGTTGTGTCAGACCTTCATGATGATGTTGCATTTTTTAATGGTCATAGTGAATCTTCAGCAACAAGAATTTGCATCTCATTTTACATTTGCCAGGAAACTTTGGGGGTTTTCCATCTCTTTTTTTCTTCTGGTATTCCTTAATTTTAGTGCAGTGATGAGTTTCTACCCAAACTCATACTGTGCAGACAGTATTTCAAAACTGGATAAATGCCTGCCAAATAATGGTCAACGCCTCAGCTCTGAAAACCCTGGCTGTCAACCTACTACACAGCATTTTATATATGCCTCATTCACAGCACAGGTCTCTGGGGTTTATCAGCATAAATTCGAAACTGTCCAAACACTGGAAGTCTTTCAGTGGAAAACACTGCTGGCAAAGCAGAAGAAATCAAGGAAATGAGGCAGCAGTAAAGAAAGATATAAAAAATGAGATCTGAGCTACTGACAGTGTTTCTGAATGGTATTTTGTTATAGTATGCAAATTGCCACTTTTCTCTGAAGGGGCCTGACTTCTCTCATTTCTTATCTGCACAGTGTGATCAAAGAAATGACCACAGTCTCAGCCTAGGCCCTGAATTCGGATGTGTACCCCAACGGATCTCCTGCCATAGCCCCTATTCCTGCAACCCCCAGAAAATTGTGGTAGCAGTCCTGACTGTATTCCTGAGTAGAAGGGACGTTTCACCACTCTCATGTTTCACCCACCTCACACCACAACCAAGAGATGTTGCATTTCTCCTTTACCTTGTGCAGAAATCTGGGGCAAAGGCAGACACAGGACCTGCTGAGCCTCCTTCAGAGTTTCACACAAACCCATTTGTTCCTCCACACCCCATGCCTCTAGAAGCCCAGCCTCTGTTTCTCAATTTCTTATCACCTGACAAACTTCCAAGACCTTTCTGTTCACTCAGTCTAACAGGAAGAGGATATCGCTTACACTCAAATTCCCATTACACAGACTGTGACACATGTCCCACTCTTTGATTCCCTATGTGGGGAACTGTGTAGCTCTGCAGCAGGTTTGTTCTTGCACGGACCTGCAACTGCAGAGAGAGCTGGCTCTGTAGCACAAGAGGTTACACACAGCTTTAATAACTATAATACTGTTATTTTATCTGCCATACTGTATGCATATAATAGTAAATATGGAGAGCAGATAAGCATTGATGCGTGGCATAGAGAATAAAGTCAGCCCAAGTGTGAAACAGATAATCCTGCTTACCTCAGCTCTATCAGCCTTGCAGAACATCTGCATCTTCCAGCTGTCTGGTCAGAAACTTCTAACCTGTTTTGCAAGTAGAGGTTTCATAGCCAAACTAAAAATGGCCTTAAATGATTTGGTAAGTAAGTAGGGGCTGGGGTTTGCAGAATGTGACAAAGCAGGGATACAGCCAGTCCAAGGTGAGCTGTCCACTGAGTATGCTGGGAGTCAGTAATCAAGGTCCTCAACAGAGTCTGAGTGTCCATTTACTAATTAACATTGACTACTTGATTCACTGTATGTTTGTCTTGCAGTTAGAGCACCTGCTACTGGCCTTAAGAACATGAACCTCGAATTGCATGTACCTTTAATTTGAATAAATACAGTCATTCTGATAATCTTTATGTTCTGAATGGTCGCTTTACTTGCACAACAAAGTTTAACCTGCCAGAGAGCTCAGAAGTTGGAGAACATTTCAAGTGTTGAAAACCTCATATTTTGTAGATACTCTGGACAAAAATACCCAGCCTGATCTAACTTGTGTAAATCAGTGGCCCAACATTCAACATCCCTGGGCCTTTCCAGGCTTGTAGTGGGATTTCCACAGCCCCAGATCTATCAGTGTTCAAATGAGGAGTGTGGAAAAGCAAGCTTCTGGCCTCCCTCTTTATCTTTTAAGGAAGTTAACCACAATAGAAGTTAGTTATTTATACAGTACTTTGGGCTGGTCTGGAGGGAAAAAAAAAAAAAAATCAATCACACAGCTGTTTTGGATTGTTTTTCTCTCTCTTGCTCTGATGCACAAATTAAGCCACTGATTAATCAAACAATTCATTGACAAGAACTTTGATTTATGTCAAGTTAAGTTACAGCATGCAAATATTTGCATAGTGCTGGATGTAGATTTAAACATAGACTCCATGAGTATTTTTTTTAACCATGAACATTTCTTGAGGATAGTCCAAGTGCAAAACTCAAGCTCTTCCTCCTTCCTGGTCATTTGAATGGACAAACTGGCAAGAGTCAAGCTATTCGTGTTAAAGCCTTAATCTGATAAATAACCCCCAGAATGACTATAAAAGCACAAAGGGCAGCAATGTGCTTGCTCCCACTAACAGTTAACAGAGTTAGGCACTGTGCTCCAGTTTACATTTTTAAAGATCTCCCTTCTTTGTTCTGAAATCTGTGTTGACAGCAAGCTCCATTCAGGACATTCTTCAGAGAGAAGCCAACAGGCAGTCTCAGATCTTCCTGTGGACATGCAAAGGATATCTGAGTAACCAAAGAGCAGGGAAAAAGACTGATGTGCTGTAAACAAGGAGAAAAAATGGACTACTCAAATTAAAAATGGCAGTAGTCTGTCTGTGACTTAGAATCCCAAACCTCTTTTAAAAAGTAACTGCATGGTGACATACATATATAATGTTACTCAGGTACCAAAAAGATCTGCTAGGGCTATATTCATCAAAAAATGACCAAGGACAGCTACGGTTTAACATAGGCCTTTGGAAGAGTAAATCCAGATCTCCATCCTTAAGCACTTTTGTTCTGACACAGTGTCCTGTTCAACCTATGAGATGAAGTTTATGTAGGTTTTTTAATGCAATTTAATTCTATTAAAATATATTATTTTAGGACTGTTAAAACTGTGGGTTAAAAAGATAGATTAAATAAATATGTAGGTATTTTTGGTAAAAGTTTCTTAGCTGTTTTGAGGAGATGAATCTGAAACCTGTTTTGCTAAACCAGTGCTAGGCCCTAACAGCAATTCAACTGTCTCTGCTTTAGTTTCTTTATCCATCAGCTGGGAAAGGAGAGCAATTTTTATATATATTTTTTTTCACAGAGGTAAGCCGCATTGTTTCCAATGCGGCATAGTCTGACTTCACTAATACGTGGGAGCACGATGCAACTCATTTCTTACCTTCTACTAAATCCCAAGCCCCTCAAGGGCTCTGTTGGGCTCATCTCCGTGCCGGGTAATCCTCAGCAGACTGGCTCTCTGGGCTGGTGCTCCCTTGCAAGCGGAGCTCCTGTGACACAAGAGCAATGCCTGCAAGGTTGCCTGCAAACAAAGCCATTCTTACTGAGTTTATCTGCATGAATTGGTAGAGCTTGCCCATTCCTGCCCAGTTCTTTTGGCTCAGACACCTTAATACTGACTATATCCCTTGCTATATGCTGAGTAATCTGTTGTGAAAAATGCCTCCAAAGAGGCCCCATTATGCACGCTCTCCTACCAGGCAACTTTAAAATCCTGTCTAAACAGCATGCTGATTAAAGTCCCGTAAGTTTTTAAATGATTACTTATGCTTTCCAACCATTATCTAGTGATTGCTGAAACGCCTTGCCAGAAGCCTTCTTTGTGGCGAGTAATGAAATAATGCCAATTGATGGGACTTGGTGCTGATTTTTAAAGGAAAACAGGCTTCATTGGGTGACAGGATCAGCATAGTCTGTGTGAGCTGTTGAAAAGATTTGTCAACAGGCACATCAGACACCCCACCACCACAATCCGCACAGGAGGGTGTCAGGGACCAAAACCTTCCTGACCTCTCTGGTTAAGCTGCCCAGCCAGTGCTGTCACAAGTATGGAAAGAGCGGAAATCCTCAGTGGACAGAGGATGTGGAGAAATCCCAGAAAGTTGTAAAGCTTTGCCTTCACATCCATAATTCAGCTGCATGTACACTGCGTTAGAGATCATCATATCTCATAGATATGCATGTTGCCACCATTCCAAGATCAGAGCAGGGAAGAACTGCAGTTTGCTTGGACCTCTGACATATTCTGTGGCTAGTGCTGATATAAAGGCAGGGTAAGGTTCAGGTATTCTTCAAAATCTTTTAGACAATATAGGATTTAGCAGTTTGACAAAAGAACATGCAAGAGTCTATCAATCCTAGATTTGCCATTTCGAACATGATTTTGGCTAACGGTTGAAGTCATTGTTCCCTGCATGATGTTCAAGTCTCTGGTACTTAAAATGAGCCAATAGGCAACTTCAAGCCCTAAAACCACTGGCTTCATGGATCAACCATCTAAGCACAGGTGTCAAGAGAAAAAGCTGACACAGAACTGAACTAGTGCTGTTGTAATTATGACTGATACTAGGATCTAGGGATCCTAGTATAGAGGCATACAGCGGCAGTGAAAACTCATGAGCCTATCTTCTCAGACATATTTCTATCACCTCCACTTGGATAGAATAACCTCTAAACACTAATGAAAATATGCATAAGAGTAAAAAAGTAGCTCTTTCACTTTTTCTTTGAATTGAGGGTGCTCAATGGGTGCTAAAAGATAAAGGGTTTATTGGTTCCTTTTTCTTATTTGATTCTCAGTTTAACTGGGCATTGTTGCTGTGAAAAAGCTTTGACTTCAAGTTGCTGCATTGCAGTATGATGTGTTCAGTTGTAAGGCTCAAATCACAAGTGGCAGCCCACCTGAGATTCCTCACAGCTATATTTTATCTGAAGTCTGGCAAACAGCACCTTTTTCTTTTGGAGTCAGAAAAGTTAAAAAAATGTTTTGAGTTGGGTATTTAAGTGATCTCGGTGTTTAAAGCTGTAGTTTGAACCCACTCCACTGTGGTTTTCCAGTGTTATGTTGTTTGCAACATTGAGTATAAGATGATAAGACATCATTCTGGTACATAAAATTGAACTGGGTCTGAGTCTAATTGTCTTAGACCAAGGTAATGATTCAGACCTGTTCCCTCCTTCGTACAAGAATTCTACATTTATTGGGTAGCTACATGTAAGCTGCAGAGTGTCTGGGCTCCTGCAGTGTGGTACTCAGGCTGTGTGGAAATCACTCAGCTTAGAAATTAATGCAGCTAGTTATTTTTCTAAGCTCTGGAGACCCAGCACAGCATTTAGAGAATGCCTAATATAGGGAAACTCAATTTTGCCCAGCTCAAAGAAATGCAGCTGTCACCACTGCCAACTTACTAATTAACTGCATTTGCTTTTGATGGTTTGGAAGACAGGGCTCAGCAGCTCCAGAGACCTGTATTAAAGAAAGTGTCAGTATACGGGTATAATGGATGTCCATGGAGTCAGAGAACAGATTTCTGAATGTCCTCATAGTAGGAGACACATCATGTTGACTCTCCAGCCATGAACATATGTTACATTTGCATAAAAATAAATGAAAAATTAAGAATCTCCAAAAGCTGTAGCCCTTACATTATAGAAAGTGCAAATTCAATCAACTATCTGAGAATTTTCATAGTAAAATTGATGTCCTTGACCAGGTGCTTAGGAGATAATGTGTGGGTACCTCTTGTACTGAGGATTTAGAACTCCAACTACCACTTCCCAAAACAAAGCCTTAAATGCACCATGTAGAATATTTTGGGGCCATCAGGTAGCCAGATGTATAAGAAGAGGAAGACATGGATTATGAACTTTGTTTCCAAGCTCACTTCTGTGTATGTTTTGTCGTTTGGGGTTTTCTAGAAGTGAAAGAGCCCTGACAGGAGAAAATCTCTGAGAACCTCATTCTCTCCTGTCCATTTAGACTGTGCACACTTAGAGCAAAGAAGGGGACCTCATTCAGTGAGATCACAATTCCACTTTTGGCCCTTAATTGAAGAATAAATAGTGAGGACATGAAAACAACAGTGATATTTCTGATGTCTGCGTGGCTCCATCAGACCTAAGGTGATTTCTGTGGAATGGGATTTTCATCATCCAGTTGAACATTTCTGAGCTATCTTGAACGTACAACAGTATTGGACACCTCCCCTTTTTGCAATAATGTGACTCTGATTTGCTCTCTGGCCACACGAATCACCTCTTTCTAGCTGTACACGTAGTGCATTTTCATGTGAAAAAGTACTCCATCCAAACAATGTGAATTAAATGTAAAGCAGGTCTAGAGAATTCCTTCTTTGTAATAAGTTATCCATTAAATACCACTTAAGCTTTTCTTGTTTTAAAGCATATGTCAACATAATCTCAAATACTTTTTATAAAGTACTAGTAGTAAGTCATTAAAAATGACAAAAATGTCTTTAATCTATAAAAAATATTTTAATCAACTAAGATATCTTTTTCAACGTACCAAAATAAACACAACCCAGACTGGGCTATCTAATCTTCAGCTCACAATGGGATGACTTTACAGCAGAATAACAGAATCACCAGCTAAATTCATCAGGTGCTTACAGCTCTCAGGAGCTTTCAGGTATGTATTCCTCACTACTGTGGAATATCCTAGTTCTTTTTAAATATTTACAGATGTTGAATGTTTATATGCCTGTATTTCCTCAGGGGCAAATGCTTGCACTTTCTGAAAGGTGGCGTGATTGAGAAGTAGGAAATAAGGTTTTGGTAGCCATTGATCAAATGTAAGGTAATGATTCAATACTATTCCTGACCAGCCATTCTGAATTTCCATCCCCTTCATTTGACAAAAATGACCAGGAATCCTGGAATAGGCAGAAGAGTTAGGAAAGCAGGAGATAAAAGAGGAAGAACTGATGAAAATACATGAGAATACTGCAAATAATATTTGCCTGTCTGCTCTGACATCATTCTTTGGGAGACTTCAGTCATGGCAGAGTTAAACACCTACCATCTTTAACTTCTAATTTTAGGTAGTTTAAGTGCACTTCTAATTTGGGATCTAAACCGTACAGTCTGAGGATGCAATGAAGTCACTGTTGTAGTCTGATCTGTGCCCAGCATTACAGAAGCTTGTAATGAGTTCAATGACAGCAAGAATCAGATGAATTGGCCTCTCCAATTTATCTTCTGGTTTTCTGATTGCTGTGGCTGTGATCATTAAGTGGGACAAAATTTATCTCACAGAAGATGTAAGGCAGCATTGCAGGGATCATGCTTAGTGTGTCATTGGGAGGTGATAGTGTTTGCTGAGGGTCCCATACTGAAAAGGGACCATGAGCTGCAGCCATGTTGCTTCCTTTCAGCCCCCCATCAATGTGGCCAAAATGCAATCTGCAAGATATCCCTGAGCCATAGAAATCCTCTGTCCTTCCACTTGAGAGCAGAAACCTCATAAAGACCACAGACATTAGCTGGACACCCTGAGTGCAATGAAGATGTGGGCCATGCTCATCTGTGAAATGCACGGAGGTTTCCACCAGTATGGACTGAATATTTTCATGTGTTGAGACCACCACAAAACTTAACCCTTTCCACCTCCAGCACAGGTCTGCCTTGACTTGCTTTCACTACTACCTATCTTCGTTATTTTAGGGACAGCTTGGGATGATCATATATACACAGTATCAGTATTTAAATTGAATATTTATCCATGTAGCACTCTGCATAGTTGAGAAACTATGTTGAAAGGTGACCATCAGTTTTTAGAATTACTCTATTTGAAGCTGATCTGTATTTAATATGGTGAGGCTGTAATAAAGATCAACACTCAGCATAAAAGTTTATGAGAATGAGCATGGTTCAAAATGTGTGCTTGATGTCTATTCATACTCTATATTTTATTGTATGACAATTATCAAATACTTCTTTTCTGAGATCCTTGATCCTTGATCTGATGAGATCTCAGAAGAGATCTCATCAGAAGATTTTCTATCATTTAGGTATATAAACACAATTGTAAATCTCCTCATGCTGTTTCTCCATGTAAATATTTGCTGAGATTTAGTAGTCACAGTGTCCAGCAGTGGACAAATTTAACTTCCATTCAGACAAATTTTGTGTGCTAAATTTCATACATTTATTTCCTCTCCTCAAATATAAGCTACTTTATGCTTAATGTTGCATGTTAAGTTATGGCCTGGTTCTATAGCCCATAGGAGGAGTTAGGCCTTATAGAACTGACTGATGGGCAGAGGTTTAGTTGATTACCTTGGGACCTGGAGCGTTGAGTAAACACAAGATCATCCCCAAGGCCTGAAAGCCATTTCAAGGCTTTTCCAGGAGAGAGGGAAAAAAAATGGCATAAATCACTCTTTCCACACCTGAACTAAATTATGGACACCATGAAGAACAGCTCAGTGGGGAAATACAACTCTGCATAGCTCTTATGGTGTGCAAGATGGTCAAAAGGACCAAGAAAAAGAAGGGATCTTGGCCTTGTCTGTCTTTCAACGTACCCAACATTTTGCTCAACACTATGCTTAGGAATGGTAGAGAGAACCAGGTGATGAGCCCTGTTATACTCTACCTAAAGACAGTGGCCTGGTGCTGACATGGGGGCTTCTGGTATAGCTGATCCTTGGCTGGAGGACAAACATATAAATGCTACCATGTGCTGCTCACACAGCACCTGACTGGTTGTCCTGAGACCTGCAGTTCATTCTACCCAAATTCATCTTTTGGGAAAGCAGTGGGAGACCCAGAAAAGCTATTTGACCAAGAGACTTCTCTGAAGCTCTCTCTTCATATTTGAATATATGTAGGTGATATATTGTTGTGGCTTTGGGTTGTGTGATGGTTAATATCTGTTGCTGAGAGTGTTGGGAAATTTGGTCATCCCCGACCTAGACTGTTAGTTTCTGTTTTCTGCTGTCCCTGAACACCAGCAACACCTATAGTTGTGATACGTACCAGAGCACTTTCAGTAAAGGGAAGGCTTTCACCCCTCGAGAATTTGAAGCACAAAGAACAAATATCTTTTTTTTTTTTGGTAGTCAATATGTGACAAGAAACTGATGTCTGTATTTGCTGGCAGTTGCCTGGTGGCCATATTCTAATTCCCCTTTATTAAAACAGTATACACAATGTGTGTGTGTGTGCGTGTTTTACAACACACATTAATGCACACAGATTTCTCTCTCAGTACAGGGATTTTTATAGCATTCTTGCAATAAATGGAGCTGTAGTGTAAAGGTGAATCACAGCTAGCAAGAACATTTATTGTTTATTACTTATTTTCTCATACACTATGCATGAAAAGGGTGGACAAAAGTCACTCAGTACTTGTTTTATTTCTGAGCTAGAATCATAGAATTAGCTAGTTTGGAAAAAACCTTTAAGGTCATCAAGTCCAACCATTACCCCAGGACTGCCAAGACCACCACTAAGCCATATCACTGAGGACCTCATCTCTACAGTTTGTGAACAGTTCCAGAGACAATGATTCCACCACTTCCCTGGGCAGCCTGTTCCAATGCCTGATCACTCTCTCTTTGAAGAAACTTTTCTGAATATCCAATCTAAACCTCCCCTGGTGCAGATTGAGGCCATTACCTCTTGTCTTATTGCTTCTCATAGTTCATTTGTCACCATTTTCTTCAGAAAAATGCAACCAATGTTTAAAAATCTTTGTGAATATGTGTTAAAATTGCTTATTTATGTAAGAGTTGTTAGCCATGTCTGCACTTGGAAAGCAGCATGCCTCCTCTACAAAAAAAGTATTTCAGTAATGCTTATATTTCTCACCTCTGGGCTGGAGAGGCTATGAGAAGTATCTCCTTTTTTTAACAAATCTTTCAAAACTACTCAGCCCCTTAATTTCATTATAAATTGGACTTGTACAAATCCTTACAAGTATGGTTGCCCTTTGACAGTTCTTCCTGCTTTAGCCTTAGAACAGCAATGGGAACAGGACTCTTGATCACAGCAGGAATGCGTTTATGATCATGCATTGCTCAAGTCTGTTTTTATTTCTCGTTTTATGTAAAATGCTGCAGTAATCCCTTTAGAATTCCCCTCAGCTTAAATCTCAGAGACTGTTCAAGACTGCTTCTTAATGTCTCAAGAGCACTTCAGCTCACATAAGCCTCATATTCAACAGGTAAAGCCCACTTTGTTCTATAGAGATGGCTGAAGTAATGTAAAATTAAAGATTTAATCTTCTATAGTAACTCAGACTGTCCTCAGTCCAACACAAAGACGTTAAAAGTCTGTTAACTTTTAAGCAAGTAGAAAATTCTTTGATTGACAGTGGTCTGCTGTATTGATCCCCAAAAGTATGCCACAACAAATTTTATTACAATTGGGTGAGAGGACTTACTGCACACTTTGGGAACGCAAGGGGATTCATTTCATTATTAGCAGGTTTTCTCCATTGTAAACTTTAATTGACAGGATTTAAAAGCAATTAAAGTCAAGACCAAACATTTTGGACAAATTAAGGAAGGATTTTGGGGGGTTTTGTTGTTTGGGGTGTTTTTAAAAGCTGAAATTGGACTGAAGCAATCAAAGGAGGGACTGGGCACTTGAAAGTTCAAACGATTGGTAATTATATGAAATGGAATATAGTCTGTATGCTTCTATTCTCAGTAGGAACTTCACACAGGAGCTTAACCCATCTTTATCTTTCATGTATTTTCTCCTAGTTAGTGGCCAGATGCTTGCACAATGGACTCCACCAATTAAAGTAGCCTGGGCTAACATTTAAAGTGGGTTAATACAGACCCAGCCAAATTTAACATATATTTCCTCAGCCACAGATCTATCAGGTACCTCCAAAACCCCCTGGGTTGCCTGGGCTGGTATGCCACACTTCTACTAACAAATTTCTAAGAAAAGCAAATGCAACTCACATATGATTCCAGAAGCAAAGCAGCTAGGAATTTGGTGTTACTGCTCTAGGTAATTCTGATATTTCAGGGATGCTTTTCTACCTTGAACTGAGATCAAAAGTGATGATGAATAATTCCTTATACTAGACCTTACTTTAGATAGTCACTGACAACAGAGGAAGCTCAGACAGCTCACTCCTATGAACAAATACTCATAAACCCATATTTAGGCATCCCAGTATGTGAGCTTAATCTTACCCAGAGTGATTAATCTCCTTTAGCTCTCTACTTTGCACATGAAGACCACAGACTTTATCTCTTTTTAAAATGTAGCACTGGATCATTCCCTCTCTGATATTTCTGCTGTATTTTGAATTTCATATTTGGGAACTGTATCTTTTTGGAATAAAGTTCTGAGACTTGTAAAATAGATATGAAAGATAACAAAGAACTGAGGCCTATGGATCATTAATTTTGCCTCTGTTTTGACAGTTCACTATCTAGAAGTATTCAGTATCTCCCCTTCTTTACCTTTCTTCCTGTGCTTTCTCTCACTCTTACATCATGAATTGCATTCAAAACAATTGATTCAATATTTTTCCTCGGTCTTCAGTGGTGAGAGCTGCAGCCACAACACCCAAGTTGCAGAAGGCATGGGGAGGAACATGAAGAATAAAGACCTTAAGCCCACTGCAGGAGAACAGGTTCAAGGCCATCTAAAGAACCTGAAGGTGCACAAATCCATGGGACCAGATTAGATACATCCACAGGTCCTAAGGAAACATCTCCCTCCTGCATGTTTGGGAGATGGCACAAAACTGCACCCAATGAACACCTTGAATATGAGGAGCAGAGAGAAAGGGCTGCTTCAGCTGCTCCTTCTTACCCAAAACTCCCTTGTAGACTGGCAGTAAGACAGAAAACTTTTGGAGGTGCTGTCCTCAAAAACTGCTCTGGGCATAGGTGAGTCCTGACCTTGCACAACAAAGCTGTGTTTTATGCTGTAAGCAGAAGAGAAGTAAGTCTATTTTTGTATTCTTTTCTCTTTCACAATACAAAGATATTTGTTCTCAATTTTCAAATACCCTCAAGTGCACAAAAAATATGTATTTGGGCAAAGGTATCTTCCGCCAAATTTCTCAATACCCCAAAGTAAAAACTCCAACATCTCACCCAGGCCTGCTCAGCTCTATCCAAAACCAGGCACTTAGTTGTGTCTCAGAGTTGCAGTTCTAAATGGTTTGCTGAAAGTGTACAGCCTCATAGACCATTTCATTTTGTAAATGTAGGCTCTGTAAGCAGTGCCAGGATAAATATAGGACTCTAATTACTTAAAGAAAAGACAAGTAAGAGGCAGTGAAGGTTACTCTTGCAGCATCCATCTCTCTAGCTTAGAGCTTTAAGCTGTTACCCATCACCATCAGAGCTGAGTGCCTGCTTTGTGATGGACTGTAACAATATATTGAGGCTGGAAAGAAAAGGCAATATGTCTGCAGAATGTCCCCCAGCACAGCTGTCATCTGACCACTGTCATGGGGATGTTTAGTCTAAAGCAAATAGTTTAGCAAGATCTTTATGAACACACAACTTGAACATTGGTAACGTTACCCTACTTAACACCAGTGAGGGAGAAATGCAGAATCTGTGAGGTTCTATTAGCTCACTAGTGCCTTAAAGTAGGGTCTCAGATAAGTTTTTGTAAGTTTTCAGGTTCTCCATTTCTTATCTTCAAAATAGGAGCAATTCTGTAGTTTATCTAGCATCTAATACAACATAGAGGAAAAGCTCTGGGGCCAAGAACCAAAACAGATATCTTTATCTGCTTAGTTCCCAATCACTGCACTAGAAATGCCATGTCTAGATTTTTAATAACCTTTCCCCCTCCACCATACATACACACTTGAATTTTGTACTCCTTTCACTGGTAAAAAGTCAAATAGGAGATGCAGATTGACCCACTAAGACCAGCTGCTGGGTGTGAATCCAGTGGCTCTTTGGGATCAAATGGATTTGACCACCTCAGATTGAGGGAAACTGGACCTGGCTGAGCTCCCTACTGACTAAAGCCAGATAGAACTACATCTTGGGGAGACTTTGCTTCAATTAAAGACCCAATCCCCCGGTGTCCAGTGAACCTTTAGGCACTAAGATAACATTATGAATTCCTGCAGTTACAAATTCAGTTCTAGATGCCAGAAGTTATCTTTCATTGTGGCCTGTGTATGCAAATGCTGAAGTGCTTGTTTGGCTGTTACCACTTTTGCAGGATGACATTCTCACCTCAGCAAATTAATGTGTGTTTTACTGCTGACTACAATGCAGCTGAATTTTTTACTTAATGTCTTGGAGCTAATAGCCTGTTACTTGCTCCCAGCTATGACTGGACAATTCTTGATTTAGCTGTGAGATGAAACATTCTTGATGCACCAGCTAAAATTTTTTAATCAATGTGATCTAAACCCCTTCTTCTTCCTAGTAGAATATTTTTTCTCCCCTCTCCCTGGGAAATCCCATTATCTTCTGTCATGTGTCAAAACCTACCTACTGTGTATTGACATAAAGCAATTATATGAGACAAATAGTTCATGTATGGTATGAAAGCAGATAGAAATGACTCCATCCTGAACTGCATCCCTTTGTAGCAATGTAGCGAAGCCTTCAAATCTCATATGGAAATGAGCAAGGCAGGTAAATTACTTTGTCTAAATGAATTTTCATTGGAAGTGGAACCTAAGCCTTCCAAAATCACTAATATTCACTGGCAGGAGCTAAACAGCTGACTCAACATCACTTTTTGTCTTTAGTGCATCTCTTCTATAATGCTGAACCACTGAAATAGTCTGATCAAACTTGGCATTGCAGAAAGTACACTGTGCCAGATTATTTAAGTCATAGACTGACTCATCCTTAGTGTATGACAAATGCTAAATGAGTTAGTGATCCTTTGGGTAGCTGGGTACAGTTCCCTGTAAGACTGGAACACAGACAGTAGGAGATATAATTAGTGGGTGGCTCTGTCTGTCATTCAGTTTAATTATTCTTATTTATTCTCCATATGTTTCTCCTCTTCACCCTAGTTGCTGATTATTTTAGCTATGGTGGAAAGGAGAGGATCCCAACACTCATAAATAAAAAAAAACAACTCTAAAGAATCATCAAGATTCTTAAAGTAATTTTGAGCAGGACTCAAAGTTTACATCTTAAATCCTTCATCTATATAGCCTACAGTCTCCAGGATATGAAGGGAGAGATACAGAGTCATAGAATGGTTTGGCTTGAAAGGGATCTTGAAGCTCATAAAATTCTAAACACCCTGCTGTGGACAAGGACACCTTCCGCTAGACCAGGTTACTCCAAGCACCATCCAGCCTGGCCTTGAGCACTACCACGGATGGGGCAGCCACAGCTTCTCTGGGCAGCCTATTCCAGTGTCTTATCACCCTCACAGGAAAAAACTTCTTCCCAGCACCCATAAGCACTAACCAGATTTATGCATTGAAGGGGCAAAGACTGTGCTCTACTGTGCATCCAACAGCATCTCTGCGCTCAGACCATGCCTAACAGAGATGTCTCCATTTAACAGGCTGGACATAGCTGCTCATGTGAAGATAGATTCCCATCATAGGCATCCTGAGATCCAAAACATAGGTGTTGACTGAAAGCAAAAACTTTCAGTGCTCAGTGATGATTTTTGAATGTACTCATCTGAAGTCTGTTTGTGTGTTGTTATAGGAAGTTATCCTGACTTGCATCTATACATCTGTATCAAGTGCAGAACAATAATCAAGAAACATAGTGACAAGACCCCTAGCAGTCTTTCTTGCTGCCTCTTTCAGGATGCACATGTTTTCCCTGTAAGTCTTAGCTTACGATTCTGAAAGGACTTGCAGCTTTATGACCTTGCGCTTTACATCTGTTTTGCTCTGAAGATTTGCTTTGTATTCAGTCCATGAGATAGGCTAAATGGAAAGCACTTTTCCTTCTAGTTGTATTTCAAAGCAATTTAGTTTATATTATTGGCCACTGGGGTCATTCTTACCATGCTGTTTATGTGCACAACTGTCATAACTAACACAGCCAGGCTTGCCCCATACTTGCTTCCATTGAGCTCCATTTCATTTAACACAGTTCACATTTACAATATGAATTGGATGACAGTGCATTGAGGTAAAAAAAAAACAAAAACAAAAACAAAAACAAGAAAAAACCAAAACAAAGAACAATCACCAGAAAAAAAAAAACGGAAAAAAAACCCCACAACACCAAATCTCCCCCCCCCAAAAAAAAAAAACCAAAAAACAAAAAACCGAACCACAAACTAAACAACCAAATAAAAACATCTAAACCAACCCAACCAAAATGAGAGAGCTGGCTTGGTTATGCTTTTTGCTCATTGCCAGAGAGTGACACCATTCTGCCTGAATCTACCTCTGGTGCTCTCCTATATGAAATGTGTCAGGAAGATTTTTACCATTTTTAAAATAAAACAGAAAATAAATTTAACAGGAAGGGATGATCAGGAATACCTGTTCAGTTAGGATATGGAGGTCCCAGTCTGCAGCCTGACTGCTCACAAGCTGTGCAGGTTGCAACTGAGCACACCAGCTTGTGCTAAGGTTGTCCACACTGTCCTGACATGAGATACAGGTGGAAGTATATAACTGCAACTGGAAAGCTGTATCTGCAACAATTTCTCGTCTGATTAAAGTCTTAGCCAGGTAGTATCAAACACTGGCAGCAATCTCCTATCTACTGTTACTGGCTCTATCCCAGTCAAGACTGAAGTCTCAGGTACAAGTGCTCCTCTTGCTTTCTGAACTGTTACATGAAACTGTTTAAGTTGCACCTAAAATTGATTTTGCAACAGACCCAAATGTTTGAGATCCCTGGGCCTTCTTGCAGAGATATCTGCATGATCATGCTCCCCAGGTCTTAGGCTGCAAGACGTTGTCTACTGTTCCTTGTCCACGTAGCACAAGACCCAATGCCTGTTGCTGAGACTGCTGCCTGTAGCTGCTTCCTGGCCAAGCTGCATACACCCCTAGTTCAACTGCATGCCTGCTGGGCAGCTGTGGTGCACACTGGGCTTCATTAAAGTAAGTCAAAATAAACATTGAAACTTAGCAAATTAACTGTTGCTTACACAAGTTCCATTGTACAGAAAAAGCTGATGGTATACCTCTTTTTTATATCCTGGAGGTTGTAGTGGCAGTCCATTACAAGAGTTCCCAGAATAATAAATGCAAGGGTTTGAATAGCACCTCTTGGTCAGCAATAGCAATCCTTCACTACCTAAATCATTGCCAAATTAATTTCATAAAAGTTTTGGTATTAAAATATTGGTAAGCTGGAAAAACTAGGCCTGGAGAATGAGGCATTATCTTAGCTCAAGAAGGCATACAAACCTCTAATGAAGACAGGTATGATGTCAAACTAATAATCATGAGTTTAGAAACTGCTAAATGCTGTGAAAAACTGCTTACTGTCCTAGTATCTAGAGAGTGTACAACAGGCCCATGTAGTAGGAAACAGCTATTGCTACTGGTGGCTCATGAAGCAATGAAATATGTCTGACATTCACTTTCCAGGTCTGTTAGTCACAGAGATACCACATCTTGCTTCAGCTAGCAACGTGACACAGTTTATCCAATTAATTGACCAGATGAGGCTATTCATTTGACCTTAATTACCCAAGTGTTCACCCAATACTATGCAGACAGACAACATCAGTTGACACATTGGTCCTGCTAATAGTGATACTTAGCACTCCCTACCATTATTCATCTTCAAAGCACTTTCCAAATTTTACTTAATTAATATCTTTGAAGATGCCAGACTGTTTGCTGATATTTCACTGATAGATTCTACTCTTTCCAGAGCAGAGGAAAAGATGTTATTTCCTAATTAAATTTTAGTGGACACTACTGAACTTCCCCTTCTCATCTGGTTTTCAGTATCCTTCTGTTTCCAGCAATCTGACCTCTTGCCAGTCAGCAGCTGGGGAATTATTGCCTTACTTGCCTTTTAAATTGCAGATAACAAATTGTTGTCAAAGCAAAACCTCTTCATCTTTTTCAGACAAATGTTAATGTTATACCCTTAACTTTTACAACTTCAATCTCGTTCCTAGGTAACAAGTAGGAGCCAATTAGTTCCAAAAAATTAAGCTCAGTGTTGCAGTTTTTCTACCTTTTTAAAGTTTTCTAGTCAGAATTTCCTGACTTTGTGCTTGTTAGAGTCTTACAAACATCTATCAGATGTTTGAATTATGGTCCGCTGTTTCAGCGGAAGCTTTGGCAGGTTGTTGAAATATGGATGTGATTCTGGACCTTTCATGTTTTCATGGAGCATCTAAAGCTGCATACAGTATATTACATGTCATCAGCACTACCATATCTGTCACCATCAGAGGTGAATGGCTATTGGCAGAGTGCACTCTTAATTCACAAACAAGCATTTCTACTGAGGTCATTAAGCTCATAACATTTATACACAGCAATGTTTGAAAAAAAAAAAAAAAAAAAGAAAAAAAAAGAAATAGTATCTACAAAGGATGGTTTTATCCTATATGGGAAACAGCAGAGTTTCCGTAGATAGGAGAACAGTGTATTGCTCAGATAGTTTTACAAAGTAGACAGAGTGCAGGTTGTTAGGAGACTGCTCTAGTGCCCCCTGGGCCACTGGAAAATTGTTGAATTTGAATGACGTAGACATTTAGGAAGATTAAGTTTCTTCTCGTCCTTTTGTTTTTACTTTGTTCCAACCTCTCAACTATTTCTTCTAATTTTGGTATAGCTGCAATCATCCGTCAAGTATATGTATCTGTCAGACATAGTACTGTCCATTAGTTGTCACAGCTCAAATACAGACATTCACTCACACTGCACACGTATGTGTGGCTGGCTGTAGTTCTTTCTGCAGTTCAGCAAAGAATTGAGGCTGCTTGCATTCTGTTCAAAAAGACACTTAAACATAAAAGTAAGGATAAGGCTGAAACAAAATACATTGTAATTAGCAATGGGCCGTCTAATGAAAGGTTGAGATGGACAGTACTTACTGGTACCTTGTGAACTATACAAAGAAACCTCTTTCCACTAACTTTCTGAGATGCAAAAAAAAGTCTATTTCAGAGAGACAATGGATACATCTGTCAGCAGAAAATCCATCTGCCCTAACTGTAATAGGATGCTAAAAACAGTAACTGTACAAGAAACACCCAGATAAGAAACACTTGCTACAGATGCAATCAGCAGCCAGTATACCTCTCTGGGACTCGCTGTTTACTCCTCTGGAAGTTGCACATGAGCTTTTCTAAAAGAATAAAAAAAACCAACCCACCCCAAAAAAAAAAAAAAAAAAAAAAAAAAAAGAAAGAAAAGGAATTAAAAAGTAATTTGGAAGTATCAATAAAAAGAGGAGAGAGACCTCAGAGAACAGTTTGAAACCAGTCTGCTACTTTCCCCACCAGAAGCTGTGTGAGGAACAAAAGGCCTCTAAGAAGCTGTAAACTAAAAAAGCTCATAGAGGAGGCACAGGAGATAATTTGTTTAAAAGACAGAGCCGCAAAACAAAGGTCACTTCAAAGACAGACACGGGGAATGTTGGCCTGCTCCTCCCTTTTACACTGCAGTGTTGTCATGTTAGTGTGCTCTATCCTACTTGTGAAATTATTTCTAAGCACAGATTATCACGGTACCATTTTCCCTATTCTCTACAGTTTCCAGGACCAAACTCTCCTCAAAGCTTCAGGACTGAAACACAATATTGTTTAGTTGTAATACACCCTCCTGCAAAACAAAATTTCTGGGTTTGTTTGTTTGGTTTTGCACAGCTGTATTTATAATTCTTTGCAGACATCTCAGCTGTGTTTTCAAAGCTTTCCTTTAATTAATTGTGCACATCCTGCACTGGTTGAAACTGGATTACAAAAGAAAGAGCAAAAGAAGAGCTTCACTGTCCTGTAGCAGTCAATAATGAAGCAAGCACATACACTGAATAAAAGAGCTTTGTCAAGCAGTTAAGAAACCAAAGCCATATTGTCTTTCCTGTTTCTGAGGTATTTTGGTTCACATCAGCTTGGACACCCTTTTCAAAGCTAATTTTCTATTTCTGTCCATCCGTAATATTTCAGTTCTCATTTGGCATAGCACAACAAATCTCAAGGTGGGTCTCCGTTTGCTGCTGAAGCTGAGAGGATGTAAAGGCTTTGCATGAAAACAAGGCAATTTCCCAAGGATGTCTTTAACAGTTCCTTTCTCTGATCATTATTTTTCAAGAATGCAAGCTGGCAAATGCATTGCAACCATCAAGAACATGTAAGTTGAAGTAAAGGTTGTGTTGGAGGAAGATTGAAACCTAGTTGTATATGCAAATACATTCTGCTTTTGCAATTTTTTCTTCTGCTAAAATGAAGGAGTCTGAAGAAGACACTACCGACCTCTACTTCTCTAGGATTACAGCAAGTCTGGTTCTCATTGGTCATGCTCTAGAGCACTGTACTTTGGAAGCATTATAAAAATAGAAAGGAAAAGATTTCTTTGCTTGTCTGCTGCTTACCAATTCTGCAGACTTATTTTTCTCCAAGTATCTGTATTGTTACACTTTCAAAATGAAATCAGAATCTAATCCATCCATGAATAATTTAACTTGTAGGAAATAAAGAACAAAAAGAGTGCTTTTAGATAAATCCTAATTAATTGTACATGCAAATGTCTTGGATGGATGTGGTCATGCAATTCAATTAGATGACTAATTATGTTGGAATTATAATACCATATTTAAATAGATAAACACACATAAAAGTGCCTGCCCAGGAGTTTGCATGCTGGAGGCTGGGATAGAATCATTTTTTGGCTCTTTAGTGCCACCTGTTGAAAACTGAAAACGAATGCAAATGAAACTGTGCGTCAATTAGACATCCATTTAGAAGGGCAACGTCCATTTGCTTGCCAAGTGTGAAAGAGCTGTAACCTTCATAAACTTAACAGCTGGGATGGAAGTATTTGAAACACAGTTGCTGCCCTACAAAGGAAACCATAACATACCTTTGAGGATGCTGGGAATCAGAAGCTCTTGGGATGTGATAAATTCATAGCTGCACACCTATTCAAAAAATTAACCGATTTCCCTTTTTGCCAGAAAGTTGTCACAGAGAATATATCAAAATAGGTATCCCAGTTACAGAAGCCTCCTCTTCCATGAACAAATCCATAGTGGCACTTCCCTGCTAATTAAGAACAAGGTTATCACTGCCTTATTCATGCAGAGTTTTGCTGGAACCAGACTGACCACTTGTAGAGTATGGTGCTATGCAACAGGAGGAAAGGAAAGTACCTGCTCTGCGTGTGGGAAACAAGTGAGACTGAATTCAATAGAAGTAGCTCTGCCAGTATCTTGTGTCCAGCTGTGACAACACGGCAGCCAAGCTGCTGACCTCATCTTTGAGGTTAAAAGAGCAGATCAATGCAAAAAAGAGTCTAGAAGTTCAGTATTTCTTGCCTGCTTTACTATTTTACACTGAAAAGAGTATCCTTTTTAGACTACGTTTCCATGTTGGTTTTAAGTTTTGATCAAGTTCAATCAAAAACGCAAAACTTGGCCAGAACACAGGCTTAGACTATGTTCTTCATCATGTCTTATGGTTTGCAAAGAAAAAAAATAATGTAAAATTTCTTATTAAATAAATCAAATCTATTTCATCCCATTACCTACAATGTGAAAAGACACTCTGCTAATTAAAAGAGAACAATAGCCTTGATAGCAGTTAGGTAGAGGTAAATCACATGGCTACTTCATAGGCATCCCTTTGTAAAACATGGTAGAATGACTTGGCTAAGCAGCTCTTCAGGTGAAAAAGGGACATCCTGGTGTAGCAGGATAAACCATGATGGAGATTTTAGAGAGTGTAAGGAAGCTAGAACAATGTAAGCATGTTCTGGGCTCCTCAGTGTCTCTCCAGCTCTGGAGGAATTTCAACCAAGGAAAGGTAGTGAGGATTTAAAGCCAACAAGCTTTCCTTTCACTGTGGACATCAAGAAGTTTTATGGTGCTAAAACAAACCCATCATCACAGTCTCTTTGCCTCTAGCTCAGCTGTGCCTTAAAACATAAAGGTTTGTGCACATCATTATCTAGAGGTGGAAGAAGTAAAACCTGCTATCAGAGATGGGCACAGAAAAATGATCTCATCTATTTCAGAGGATATGTTAGGTTCTTCAAAATATGGTCTCATTCTCTATAGAAACAAGCCTCCCCAGATACTAAAAGCCGTCAAAAAGATGACAGGTCCAAGCCCCACAGCTGTGCACAATCTAGCTGTTGTAGGACCTCATTCTTTCCCTTAGGACATCCACAAGGTAAGCTAAGATTGCTGGGCAGCTGAGGGACACGACTTTAATTCTGCCAATGTGAGGCTAGAACAGAACCTTCCCTATGGATCATCTTCAGTTCACTGCATTTCTTTGAACCAGCCTTCCCCACAAATTTAATCAAAACATATTATTAGATCCAAGTATTAAAATTTTCTACAGCATTTTTGACCTCTATGGTTGACTTTCACTAGCATTGACAGATTAGGCTGCCCAGATGTTTGTCCAGGTGTTGCATTCACAAAATTGGCAAAATAAGGGGTGTGTCCACCTATTTGGCTGGGCTAACATTTCTATGTAGGCATTTGAAAGGATAAAAAAAATATAGAAATCATTCCACCCAAATGAAAGTAAACCTTTGTCTGAAACATCAACTTTGAGATTATGAGAACCTTAAGCACAATATTTTTGGCACAAAATACTTCCTGTTTCAATTTTAATCCTTTTTAAACATTATTCTTTTCCAGTTAAACACCTGTTTCAGCCTTATAGAAGCTGATTCTATAGAATTATATTTAGTACCCATTATTCTTCCAAGTGAGAAAAAAATTCAGAAAGAATAGCAGAACAACTATTATGACAGTAGCATTTTATTGTGGAGTAGCTTTTGGAAGAAGAAAGGTAAGTTGGTGGCTTTGGCAGATAATTGTGGACTCCTATTACACAGCAGAATATCTTAAAAAATTAAAATATATAAAATGCCTTTCACATTTCAAATAAATGTCAACTACATTTTCCTTAGTTAATTGACTTATGAATTTAATGAATCCAAGTTCTTTTGAATGTAAAATACTCATTCTTTGAGTTTCTTGCAATCTTTATGTTAAAAATATTGTAAATATTTCTTTCATGCATAATTTGGCCCTTGGGAATTGTTTGGAAATGATTCAACACACATAATCTTGTTTGCCTTTGTCATGCAAAATGAGAAAAGATTTCACAGAAAAACACACAACTGTACTAATATTTTATTTCTCTACTAATATGGCTTAAAAATACAACTTCAGGATTAAGCACAAATATACAGCACACAAAAGGTGCTTTATGATTATTTGTAGTGCATTTACATCGTGACATCCACCTTTACTCATAAGTAAAGTAATTTGGAAAACTTTTATTGCTGGACTGACCTAAGCACATGAAGATTAGTAGCTTGAACCATTTAGAAAAGGTCCAATTTGCAGAAATTGAAGGATCCCCTCTTTCAATCCACTACTACTTTTGATAGTAAGCTACTTTTAAGGAGTTTCAAGTTGGATACCCCAAATCAATACTTCAGTTTGAAACTGGAGGTCTTAGGCTCAGTTCCATATTGTGAATGACCAGACACCAACTGGCTATATTGTGCTATCTCAATTTCTGGGCTCCTGTAGAAGAAAACTTCAAACTGTTTTTGCAGCCTCACAAAAAGCAGACATTTTTTTTTTGCTAAAATGAATCCATTTACATGCTTTGTCCTATCTATGTATTTCCTGCAAGTTTATCTTGAAGAAACATAAAATAACTTTCTTCAGATCTTCATCCTTACCTTAAGGGAGCTATCAGCTTTTACTGTATTGAAGATGATTTTACCAGTACATCCAATATACAGAGAGTTGTTTCAAACTAGGCAAGATGAAATCTCCTCAGTATTGCCCTTGGCATTTGCATTCATATTCACCTGGGGGTTTGTTAGCTGGTGCAATTTTGGGGACAGAAAAATGAAAAGAGTAATGGGATAATGCAAAGTAACATGCCAAAACCCCAGGGTCTCTATTGGACTCAGAGATAACTTGTTCCATCAAAAAACTAAATGGAAAAAACTGTACTCTTTCTCTCTTTTCTCCAAACACAGCAGTTATTAAAAGAATCCATTCTAAGCTTGTCTCTTCTGTAGTATCCCATTAGGAGTGGCTGTCACCTCTAGCAAATAACAGGAATATCTATCTCCTACAAGTCTTTACGGAAGAGAGAGAGAGAATTGGAGAATAGATGGTAAACAGCACTTCTAGCACCCATTCCTTGTCATTCACTGGCACCTTTATATTTTTTTATTCCTGAAAGGAATATTTTATTCCTGAAGGACAGGAATTGCTATAGTGGGAGTAGAAACTTGAAAGACCACTTTAGACACCATCTAAAGAGGTTCTTCTACTGCATGCTGAGGATGCCGTCCGTGATCCTCACCTGCTATTCAACATGGTAACAGTCCTGCTACATGACAGCAACTTTTTTTACTTCACAGCACAGGGATTTAACTGATTTCAGTTTAAAAAAGAAAAAAAAAAAAGCTATTATAAAATTGTATCTACATATACTATGAACTAAAGGTACCTGACGTTTTAATGGAATAAAAAACCTAGGGAAAAAAAATGAGCTACTAAATAATTGGAATTCAGAGTAAGCAGGTGAATTTATTCATATTTCGTTTTGCAGGTAGTAGGTTTACCCAGTGCTAACTTGGACCACATCTACAAATGATGGTGATAAAAACACACTCCTATGTTTCAGTTGATATACATCAGAGATCTCCACTATGAAACCAAAAACCACACTCAAACATGTTCCTGGGAGAAAAGTAGGCTAAAGATATTGTCTCTCTGCTTCCAGACAGGGCCTGTTCATTGTGGCTGGTGAAGATGATTATCTCAGATTCAAATCCAGTAATAATAACCCAACCAGATGCCTGGAAGACTTTTACTGTTCTTAAAAATATAGTAGCTATTGACTATTCACAGCTGTTATTTTCAAAGGCATTGTTAATTTGGGGAAGATAATTATTTGGATTTTTTTCTAGTGGAATAAGTAACTTTATTAGAACAATAAAGCGTAAAGGCCAAGGAATAGGCTTACATCAGTTACAACTCTAATCAAAGTTGGATGATGGTATACAGAATGTTCACCTGCAACTGCGCTCTCAAAATTACCCAGTTTTGAACATAAAGAATAATAGCACTATGTCAAATAAAGCCTGCTGTTCTCCTATTTATCACTGGGATCCACTTTCTTATTAAAGACTTTTCTTCTTGATTAGCTCCTCTCTCAAATGTCCTTGTATTTTGTATAAATTCTTTATGTTGTACATGGTAGAAACTGGGTGATACCTTTTAGCTGTCCCTCCAGTCCTGTGGCAAGCTCCCAGGAGAGCCCATTGATACACATGACCCTGTTCAAAAAGCATCTTTTAAAGTATCTGATGTATGTCTATCTTCTTCTGAAGTAGACAATCCACTGGTCTGTGTGAACAACAGGGACAGCAATGCAATACTAGGATTTCAACAACTTGCTTTGAGTATTTGCTCTAGATCACATTACTGACTCTACATTCACCAAAATAAGCAACTGTTTGTGTTAATACATATGTTTTTGGATTCACATACAAAGGAGCTTCCTTTTTAAACAAGATGGACTGGATTCCTGATGACAGCCCAGGTGAGTAGCACCGCAGAGATGATGGGCAGCAGCAATAGTGCAAACTTGATCTTGCATTCTTAGGACTTTTACAGCATCAGGGGACTTATGGCTGTTAACAGTGTTAAGTGCAACCATGACTGTGGTTATCTTCACTGTGAACTGAAAACAATTTAGAATAATCTCTCCACACCTGCCATTCTTTGCTTAGACATGTTAATTACTCCATGCATTTGCAGCATGACTTATTGAGATCTTACTTCTACTCAGTGAGAAGGCTTGTTCCAGATTCATTTATGACATGGCTTTCATACTCAGGATGTTTCCTTGGGGCCCAAATCAGAGTAGGACCTTTTCCAAATACTGTACAAACGCATAGCTATGACGAGTCTTTGTAAAAGTACTTTACTAAGAAAATAAAATCAGAGACAGGGAAGAGGTCAGCACAGATCCCCAGAGTTGTGCCTTTAACACTTAGCCTTGACTGTGATTTTGCCACAGGTGTTTAGTTGGCCGCTTCCAGACTTGCTTGATGAAGAACTTGGATATCTTTAGTCATAACTCAGTTTGGAAGTGGCCACCATCAAGCATTCCCTCTCAAATTAATTAGATTCTCAAAACATAGTGAAAGGTCTTGAAATGGTATCACTGTTGCCAAGGTAAACCATCTTCCCAAAAGTCAACCGCTCATTTTATACAGTCAGAATCACTAGACCATTATCACATACCATACATGCAAAATCCCTCTTTATAAATGGCACTTCAGCACTATTCCTGCTGCTTATCAACAGAACGCTAAAACTTCAGGGAAACAGAACAGCAGCTTGACCCCTACACCCCCAAGCAGTAGATAATTTGCCCAAATAAGTGTATTTGCCTCAAAAGAGTTAATGGCATGACTTGTAGCAGCATTTTCATAGAAAGCTAATCTTCCGAACTTGACTTGTCAATCTGAGATGTTGTTTCATCTGCAGCAGAGCAGAGTGTGTGGAGAGGAGAGCGCAGCTGAAACGTGAACTCTGACAAATGCAGACAAGAAAGTATTTGCAGCCACTGTCTGTTTTGTGCAAAGTTTTGGTTCATTAGCCTTGAAATGTTTCATTAACAGAATACTTTTTGTATGCTATGAACAAACTGTGAGTGCCCTTGTGTGCAACAGCACCCTGTAAAAAATGAATGTGGTTTATACCCTTTTATAAAATATTTAGAAGGAACGACGAATTTAAGCAATGGTTGTATTTGTGTGATCTAAACAAAAGAGTAACATCATGGTAACAAGCACCTAAAAATACATCTGCTCATTTCTAGTTCTTCCAGGGCTACTGTTTTGTTTGTGGCTCAGAAATACAGTTCTCTCTACCTTTTGTAGTCTTTTTCCAAATGTTTTAAAAATAGGAAAAATAAATAAATACATAGTGGTGCATTTAAGTGTTCTTAAAATTATTTAAGGCCAAAACTTCTTTCTACATCTGATCTAAACTAGTTCATGCCCATCCCTTGTCTTGTATGTAAAGGTCAAATATTGCAATTTTTATTCTGGCAGAGCTTTCAGCGAAGGCGTACATTTTTTGTGGTACAAAAACACAAGCTCCAGCAAACCAAATGAAGACAGATGGAGTTTTGCCAGAAGAAAGGACTTTGTAAGGAAAGATTTTTTTGGATCAAATAAGCATAAAGAAATAATAAAAAAAAGGACATAAACAAACAAACAAACAAACAAACAAAACCTGATCTGAATCAAAGACCGGATTTTAAACTCAGTCTTCTCTGAGATAAAATTTTGCTCCTCATTCCAGGCTTTATAATATGTACTCACATATTTTGACAACAAGTTGTCCTGGTTCAGGGCAATAAAGAAGCCAAAAATGTTCTAATACAATGAAGCCCAGTGTTCTCCTTGAAGTACTTGAACCCATGAAAAAAGGCAATTTTTTCTGACTGTCTTTAGTTGTGGACAGCAATTAACTTAATAAAAAGTTAGCATACAAACAAGATCTCATATAAGACACCTCATAATATTTTGAAAATGTGTCCCTCTGTTTTGTGAATATCTCTTTTAAAATAGTTTGAGTGAAATGGTAGATTCTAAACAGACAATCCTGTGTATTAACCTTAAGAGGGGTTGGAGTAGAAGGCATAAATCCAAACAATACCTAAATTACCTTGGAAAACTCAGCTAGGCCTAAATACTTTGCAGAACTTAACTTTTTAGCTCCTTATTCCATGCATAAGTTCAAAATAACATCAGCATTACTAGGTTGGCTAACACAAGAAAGGTCTAATATAGGTTGAGAGAAGTCAATGAGTTGACACGTATTTTTCACAGACACAAGACTCCCTGCCCAGATTCCATTATGTGCCTTCTTAGTATATTCCAAAATCTCCACTGGTGTGCCCATTTCAGTGAGACAAACAGCAGCAACTGCCTTTCAAGATCTGTGTGTATTTATCAGTGTAAGTATATCTATGACTTGGATGTACCTTTTCTTACCTGGAAAAGCCCACAGGGCTGGGGGTCACAGCAAGTATCATGAGAAATAGGGAATAATTTTCTATCTTCAGTTGAATTTCCAATGAGGTCAGCCATAACACTGGGTACAGAACTGAGTCCTTTGCTGTGGACATTTTTTTCAGGATTTAAGTTGTACTTTATCTAATCAAACTGCTTTTGTAAGGGGTAAATACTGTTTCAGATAACTTCAGGAGAAGAAATAGGAAAGGGATTGGGGAGGGAGGATTGATGGGGGAAATTTGGCTTTAAGTATTTGCTATGTAGGTGACCATATAACAATTTATTTGCATATCTAGCATTTAAAGGGTTACGCATGTAATTATTTAACGTAACTCCAAATAAGCTGTTTGATTTTCTTTCATCATGAGCCAAACATTAGGCTTCGAAAGGAATTCCTTTAAACTTCAATAATATAAAGGCACATGGCAATGTGAAAGTTACAACCCTAGCTTAAATGAATCAGACATAAAAGTATTTATGACTGATATTCTCTGAATATACCAGCTTCAGACACTTTAAAGTCTGGCTCTTCTGTACAGGGATAGGTACAGGAATATCAGGCATTGCACATCTGCAGAACTCTTACTTTCAAGCAAAACAGAGTCCAGTGCCTAAACTTCTTTCTATTTTAAGAAAAAAAAGCCAACATAACAAGCCACACCAGACAGCACCTGAAGCAAGTAAAAGCAATTCCTTTATGAACTTCCCACCAGTTATTTGTTTTGTGAGGCTCCTGGAGAAAAAAGAATAAAAAAAGCTAGTGAAAAAACACTATGTCCCAGTGAAAAGCATTACACATGAAAGAGAGAAAGAAATGAACTGAATGTTGTTTTTTCTTGATGAAATAGCAGATTGGATCTTAGGCTTTTTACAAACTCTAGCACAGGTGATCATCATTTGTTCTGTCAAAAGCGTTTTCAATGACATGACCAGAACAATGCGGCTGTGATTACAAGGATCAGCATGGATTGAAAGATACTCAGGGCATTTACCAAAGGGATATTTATAGCAGTGCTAAAGATGTTTGCTTTTTTAAACAGACACAAATTCTAGGAATGGAAGGTTTGAATCCAGTGCTGCTCCATTTGGTTTTGCATTTGCCAAGATAACCTGCAGAGCCACATCCTCTCACAAATGAAGGCTGAACACACCAGTCAAAATGTTATTGTCGTGAAGTAAAATCCAAATGCTGAAGAGGAAAATTGAGATAGTATTCACCGTGAACTTTGATGTGAAGCATCACAGTTTTTTGGAGGACAGCCATACCTTTGATCTTGCAGAAATTGTGAGGAATCAAGCACCTTGAATCCCAATTGCTCATCAGGTGATTTATGATGTTACACTACAACTGAAAGGACTTTTGCAAAAGTCATGTAACCAGCAAAGAAAAAAACCAAAATAAATACAAAGATTTAACAAAAATTTAAGCAATTCTGGTAGCATGCAATGTAAAGATCATAGCAGTCTCCTAATTTTCTGGAAGAAACTGAGACAACCAAGCTTCAAAATTAACCTGCCTGACTTCTAACACTGGAGTAGATAAATGCAGCCATCTGGGTGCTTTGTCTATGCAGATAGGCACTGGGCTAGGATCCTGTGAGGCAAAGAGGAGGCAGAGTCTGATGGAAGGAGCCAGTGTACCACCTGATAGACTGGCTCCCTAAAGCCTTCCTTCAGCAGGAGGGAGTGGACAACAGCTGCAAGGCAAAGACTGCCAACTATAATTCTCTTAATTAGTGGATAATTATGAAGCATGGAGGTTAACAAGAGCAGGGACTGTGTTTACTGTAAAGGGTTGCCCCTACATACCTATCCCTCCTTCCCTGGTGGCTCAGGAAGCCGTCACTGGCAGCACTGCTGCAAACACTGGTGGCACAGACACTATCAGGCACATGGGGCGGTCCCTCCAGGACAGGCCCTATGGTAGCTGCCAGAGACATTTCTCTGAGCAGCTTGTATGAGGACAGAGAGAAATGTCTGGGATTTGGCATCTTCTACCAGCAGAGCCTGGCACCCCATGTCCCCCACACTGCTGTTGAGATGGCTTCACAGAAGGGCTCCTCTCATGCATCCTCAGCCAGCAGGTCTTTCAAGTGAAGCCCACTTACAGGCTGTCTGGCCTTTCCAAATAGCTACATTTTTTTATGTTAAAGAAAATGCTCCTGAAGCATATTCTACTGTTTTCCCTAAGGTGGCCAAAGTATAGGTGCTCACAATACCAGAAGATACCAAGCAAGGTAGATTTTATGTGCTGTCCCACACTTATGATTAGAAATCTTTTACCTCAGTCAATGATTCTTCTGATATCTAAAGTGAGCAGAAGCTTTAGATTTGAGGTATCCTGTTTTAATTGCTCAATGAAATTAATTTTGAGATCAATGTGAGCAAGAACAGAGCTGCTTGAATAAATGTGTTGCAGTTGTATGGCCAAACTAGAAAGAGAAAAACAAAGACCATGACATTAATCTGGAAGAGAGGAAGAATTCTTTCATTATATTTTTTTTTAGCAATGATTTTAAGTTCTTTCAGAGCATAAGCAGTACTCATAATGAATTTTTTCAATGTAGAACTGAACCATGCATTGAACTTATTTTTCTCAGACAGAATATAATCCCTGAATTCTGTTTAACCAAGATTCATCAATTTTTTCAGATAAAATGTTTTGTGGATACAGAATATTCAGAGTCACTTAGCTCTAGCTAAAAAATTAGCTCTTTACAAGCATTATCTTTTTGTAGTTTTAATTTATATTAATTTGAACTCCAGATTGTGAGTTTCCTTGTGATGACTATTTGTTCCTTGTAATTTCAGATTTGTTATGTTTCTTGAGGCTGTGGATCCATCTTCCCAGAGAATTTGGCCAGGTTAAGTTTCAAATTTTCTGAAGAGTCTTTTAGGATAAAATTACTACCTGTAGCCTACAGCAAATAGATTTTGACGTCATGTTTTTTTTCCCCTTTTTTATTTTTCTAGATTTGTAGGATACAGATAAAATTTAGTAATAAAATTTCTCAGTGCTTTGAGATTCTCCTGCCATAAACTTCCTGCTAAAATACATGGTAGGCATGTCTTAAGAGAAATCATATGCAAGAACATGACTTGATCAGCATCCCAGTGAGATACAGGATATTTTTTAGCTAGGGAGTTAATGGATGATGATACTATATTTGGCCAGCAAAAATAATGACACACTTTCCCTGGTCTACAAGAACTACTCCCACATTGATTTTAACTTAATATCTCCCTCATTAGGAACCTGCACAGAAGTTTGGCAGAAATACCCAAGACACTTATTGGATCATTCTCTGGTAATAATAGATATTGCTTTTTTTCTGAGAACGTACAGGCTAGGGTAATCATAAAAAGGATAGCCTCGAAACAAAAGCTTTTTACAAAATACAGATTTTTATCAACTCCATCACTGTTGAGGTTAAATATTTTATGGAGCTAAATAAAACTTGGACTTCTCCACTTTCACATTGTGGGATGCAGTAAAAGCTTAAGAGCCTGATTCACCCCACCGCCGAATGACATCCATTATGCATCAGATGCCCTTCACTTCACAGTGGACTCTGGCTTTGGTACGATCAGACTCCCAAAGCCCAGGTAACTTGATATACAATTTCAAAATGGAAAAGTCCACTCCAATAGCTGGAAGTGGCTCTTCTGGGGACCTGCTGTGGTTGAAGAACTGGATCCACACATTCACTGGCCAAAATGCCACAAAGTACTCCTGGCTTTCCTCAAATTGAACCAAACACTTAAATATATTCCTACTTAATAAAGCATCTGCATTAATTCCATTGAACTGCATAGGATGTAAGTACTGGCTTAAGTGCTAAACTTGGGCCTTGGATGTGTCAGGCCGAATAACTGCTGGCACCTGAGTGCTGTAAGCCCTTCTGATGGGATAATGAAGGAATCATCAGCACATTCCATGCCTGGGAGACCAGGAGGACAGTCAGTTGATTGCTCTTGTAGCTAAGAAAGTGACAAAACTATATAACGGTGACACAATTGAGACTAATAACCTGACTAATAACTCATTGCCTGATTGTTTTTTTTTTTAAGTGCACTCGTGAAAATTAAAGCTCTGGGTCTGAGGTATGAAACCATTATCTATACAACAGCTCACAGGGTTATCTAATAACATGAGAAATCTATTAGACACAGTGGAAGCAAGAACTAAAGGAAATAAATCATGCAATAATGGTAAATCGGATCTCTAATTATGGCATCACACAGGAGGCCAGAAGAGGAATACGTCCCCACGACCACTACGTGGTATTTCCTGTCCTCTCTTTCATGTTAGAAGCATTCTGTCGTATCTTCTTGTCTAAATCCCATCAATCCCACAGTAATTTCTGAACAAAAACTGGCATGCCTGGCAAGGAGATGACTAAATCACCAGTATAAGCTATTTATTCTAAATTCCTCAAAGACAAGGATCCTCATATATTTTTCTCTGACACTGATGCTGGAAATCCCTGCACCAAAAACCTGTGTGGTCAGAGTAGCTTCAAACCTCCTGCAACTCCTTCATAACTGACCAAACCTGCCTGTGACAGAGACAAGCCCACTGCTGACTTCTACTCTTACACACTCTTTGGTTATGTTTCCGGGTCACTTCTCTGAGCAGTAGCCTGGGCCAAGACCTAAAAGACTGCAGTGAGCAAGAGCAGATCCAGGAGGAGCTAAAGCATGTTTCACTTCCTCTCATTTCAAAGACAATGAAGGAAAAAAACATGCTGCAGTAGGACCCTAGAGCAAAGTATTTTATGTCTTCACTGGTCTAATGCAAGACCTCAGGCAAAGCCACTTCATTCTTTCAGCTTTGAGAGTTTTGTCAGTGTTAGTGTGCAAGTGCAGATTCATCTGAGAGGAAAGGACTTCGTGCTGTTTAGTGCCCCTCATTTAGACAGTGGGTGCTGCACTATCTCCTGAGTACCCAAAGCCACCACCACTCCTTCCTACCCCACACCAGAGGCTGCATCACATACCCACAGGCAGATGCAGAGGTTCTTGTGTGACCTTCCTGAAGGATGTGTGACCTTCCAGAGATCTGGAAGTGCTGTGAGTGCCCTGCAATGGTGGTATGCTGTCTCTGAAGCACTCTCCAGGCAGCTGAGTGGAACTGCCTGGCATACCAATCTCTGCTAAAGCAAGCACACCATCAGGAGGAAAACAGCACATAGCACCAACAATACAGTTTATACAAATCTGCAGCAATACAGGTAAGCATGTCTTGATGCAATTTGCAGGCGAGGTGTTAAGGGTCAGATTCATCTCATCTGGCTTCAGTGTCTAGAAGGCAGGCAACATGACTTTCTCTGTAGTCTCACTTCCAGATGGAAATAATTTAATCTATTTTGGACCTTTATCATAGGATGCTTTGATTCTCCCTGTTAAGGTGCTTGGCCTAGCCAACAGAGAATTGTTGTGCTTGGCTCTTCAACATTTTTTTCCAGACAAGCTGCTGCTCAGCTTGGGGACACATCCCTTTTCCAGGTTTATGACCTCACTGACACATAGTGGACAATCTGTGATGCAGGTATCTATGAGGACCATAAATCAAAACTTGGTACTATCTAGCTATCACAAGCACCACTAACTAGCAGCGTGAGCTTTCTCCAGGAGCTACACAGTCCCACAGAAGCTTTTTATTACTTTGTTGGGACTGAGGACACTGTGTACTTGGGGATTGCCCTAGGTGGAAAGACTTCACACCCATAGATGTGCTCAAAACCAGACTTGACTCAGTAGAAATGCAAAATAAAATTAATAAAAGCATCTAAATAAGGTAAAAAAACCCACAGAGGGGCATAAATAATAGTACTGAAAACATCATCAGATTTTTAATTTTAGCTCAAGAAAACTGTTGAGAAAACAGTTTATCAGGAAGCCACAATTTCTTTTGCTTTATCTTCACCACTTTTGCATGTGCAACTCTTTTCTTAGATATTTGCTGTGGTCTAAGTCCCATAATAATTTCTTTTCTCAGTAATCAGCATTTCTCACTGACAGGAGACCGGTCTGCAGCACTGGTTTTTCCATTTAGAGGTCAGCTCAGAGGTCTGTGCATTGGTAGAGCTGTTTTCAGATGGATTCCTCCACAGGCTAAAAGGAGAAGCAAGGACTCTGAGTCCACAGCAGATAGGAAGGACCATTCCTCCTCCTCACCCTCATGTGGAAAGCAGAGTTTGTAAAGGTTGTCTTTAGCTGTATCTGTACGACTAAGGAATTGCAATTCATGCTAAATAAAACAGGTCTGAGGCTAAATGACATGACTTGGTCAAATCCATAATGCACAGCACTTTGTCCTGGGTTTCTTCTGGACCATATTTTGCTGCCAGTGGAGTCCTTAGAACATAATGATCACCCTTCATGTACTCTTCAGTAGTTCCATGTGTTTGAAATTGTGCGGGTTGTGTTGTTGCCCATCAAGGTGGTGTTTTCATAGCATGAGAACTTTGGTAAGACTTGTTTGCATCAGCTAATGGCATGTGAGTAAGTATTTAAGTGTACAAATCCATTTGGGATAGCACTGAAATATTAGGTAAGGTGGAGTGAGACAGAAAGTTTTCAATCTTACTTGTACTGTCTCTTGGGAATGGCCACGGGCACATGCCATCTCCTGATGGGGACTGGGACATGTCTAATGGAGTGCCAACATGCAACGAAACAGCATGGATTGCGGGAAACCACTAATCTAATTTGAGCCTGAGCCCTAGCCCTGCTTCATTTGCAAATGTAGATGTATCTGGAAAGGTAAGATTTTTGTTAAGTGTAAGCTAAGACCATTTTTCACCCAGAAAAGAGATGACACAGCATCCCAAATGACATGTTCAGATGGATACTGACTCCTCAGAAAGAGTCTGCACCCCTATTTCCAGGGAAACAGTTGTGCAGGAAGTAACAGGAAGAAAAGGTGGCTGTTGGAAGATTAAGTTCATTTTATCTGATGAGAAAATTACATACTTAGAACTTTACACTGTTTGCAAAAAATTGCGAGGTAATTTTAGCAAAATCTTCACACAATATATCTAAAAACTGATAAAAAGCCCAAACCGCTAATCCTTTAACTGAAGACTTTTACATTTACACAGGAACGAAACAGAATAAACTCCACATTTCCACACTCACATATTATTGTAGACATAAAAATATTCCTGTGGGATCACACAGTCAGAAATCACCTACTCAAGGGGATATGAATGATGACTTCAATAGAAGATGGACATAAATTTTAATTAGTTGGTTATTTGATCTTGTGTTGTTAGTGATGGAGGATCCCAGAAGGGAATTAAGTATGCTTAAGACTGAAATTGCTTAGAACCAAAACACACTGCAAGGTAAGTTGCATGCCACTAAATTAAAAGAAACTTTGAACCAATTAGAGATAAAATAAAATAAAAATGGCAATTACAATTAACCAATAAAAAATGCAACTGAGATCAAGCCAGCTATGGGGATAACTAAATTTATCCTTTACATAATCAGAACTGCTAAGTATTTTCAAACAAATTTAAGAAAAAGCATTAATATTCCTAGGAACTTTTTCTTCTGGAAGATACAATTTTGGAAAAGAGAAATCATGTCCTTTTCTTATTTGTTTGTTTGTTTCATTTTTTATTTCTTTAATGTGGTTTTCATTGTATTTCTTCTTCTATTTACATATCCTAAGCAAAGCATCTCTTGTATCATTTATATACTTTCTTTTTCTCTCTAGTATCCAAGTCTTTCCACCTACTAGCTACTACCTTATAACAGGAATATCTCTAAAGTTGTCACAGCTTCAAAAAAAAAAAAGGAAAGCAAATTATTTATTCTTTTATAGTTTTGCAATCAATAAAATTGTGGATGTGCAGCTTAACATGAAGCTGGGTACATAAGTCTGCAGCCTGCTTTGGAAAGTGAAGCAGGATCATGAGAAATTCCTGTTCTTCAGCCAGCAATCACCCATGCTGGGAAACTCCTGGCTCGGCACGTGGCACAGTTTTGACTTGTGCCAGGTGTCTCATTTTTCCCTGACAAGGTCTGGGCACGGTTCAGGGGTTGGTGTAGATTGGGTACCACTGCCAATAAGCAGCAGTGGATGCAGCTACTCTTCTAAGAGACAGAGAAAATAAAGCTGCATGGGTTTGAGCCATGCCAGACTATGCCAGCTGGCCTCCAGGCCAAAGAAAATTCCCATTTATTTGCTACTGTATATCCAGGTTCTACACACAAGTATTTAGACTGTGTTAGCAGCATGTAATGAAATCAATTAGTCCTGCCTATCACTGGCATCCATTTTCCTGTTATTCTTAATTTTCAGCATTAGAAAGTTACCACCATGATTGCATATGACCTTCTTATCCTGAAGTGTTCGTCTAAAACTGTCGGCATGATCTAAATCAGATTCCTATTTTCTATTTCATTTCTCCCTTCGAATCCTCCTGTAAACATAATTTCAAGTGCAGAAACAAAAAGGACCAGTCCTCTTTTCTAATAAATATCAACAAATCCAGATACAAAAACACCTTTTCCTTTCATCAAAACTTCAACAACATAATATCAATTTACATCCTGATCCTACAAGTCTACAAGCTTAAATACATGATAGTTCATACTTAAATTATTTTTTTCTCTGTTTTTATTACTAGAATTCATTAAAAATCTGAGTGATCCTTTTCCTGAGGAAAGGAAGAAGACTTGACCTCTCATTACTTGGGGAAAAACAAACTATCATTTATTTGCATGTTGTATTACATACGTTGCTGTTCTCTTTATGTTTAAAGTAAATCAAGTTTCTAATATTTGCAGAACTGAAGTTCTCTGGGCACTTGGTTTAAAACAAAGTGGAGAAGTTATGATGTTGTTGGCCCTATATGTATTTCTGCACATACAAGAGTGTATGTACACTAGTAATGATATGTACATTAGTGATAATAGTATGGAGGAAATGCAGTAAAGAAGCAGGAAAATCAAATATCTTACCATGCTTTATATTTCAAAATAACTGTAAACTCACAATTATAATTTGGTAAGCGCTATGTGAGTCCCTGGAAAAATAACAGATCAACTCTTACACATACAAAAAGTGATCAATGAATCGATAGATAATCCTGAATTTACATAAGGGTCTTTAAAAAAGCAAACTACGCTAGATGAACTAGAGAGAAATTTTTAGTCAAACTACTTCATTCATGGATGATTGGATTTTTAAAGATCCTAAAGTTCTTTATAAATAAAAACTTACAGAAGAACCTCCTATAGGTACTTATACATGGACTGAAAGCAAGTGCGCAAATAGTTTCTTTGTATGTAATACAGCTGTGGGAATTGAAAGGATTTTTGGCCAAAGAACTGTAAACTACTTTCATCAAAGTTGCTGTGACAGACCTAAATTTAATTTAAAAAATAAGTACAAGAAAATGCATGTACACAGCTGTATTTAAGCCTAACATTGAGGAATCCAGCTCTGAGGATTCATGCAGAGTAGTTAGGACACAGGTCATTAAGGTCTTATCTAAAAGATAATCTCCCTACAAATTGATGGAAGCCCATTGCTTTGGTCACCAGAACTGGACAAAGCATTGAAGAACATGCTTCAGGAGTAATCCTCTACTGGCAGGGGAAGAGATTAAATGGCCCAGTAGCTTTTTCCATCTTTAGTTGTTATGATTGCACTGTAATCCGACTAGTGCCACTTGCCTGAAGAGGGGAAGAAGACCTCAACCTTGGGGGTAGGGAAGGACACAATATTTCATTGTGTACAATATTTCAGATGCAATTCTTCCTGGAGAGCTCCGCTCAGATTAGTGTTGTTGGGAAAGGTTTATCATTTGCATTCCCATTTCTGCAGTCAACCCAAGTAATATGATTGTGGCATTAAACTTATCCTACAAAAGGTATTTGTTTAAGACATTTCTTTTCCATTATTACTCACACAATGAATGTATGCACTAAGTTTCTAGAAGTCTGCACCAAAAACAACTTTTAAGCCCAGAATCGCATTTCCTTCTCCATCGGCCTTAATTCCTCTATTGAAACTTTTTGCTGACTAGTTGAAAGGAGCCGTTCACTCACTTTGCAAAACCCAATATACGATTTATTCCCACATTTCAAAGGAAGAATGGGAAGCTTTTAAATCTCTACAAAGGAACCGAGAAATACTGATCAAGCCCATCTGACAAGGGGACAGATGTAGGGTGATGAGTGAATTCTGTAAGATGCTTTAAAATTTGGATCAGTGAAGACAACTGTCTTCCAGAAGTAGCAATTTGATTCTCCCTGGCACAGCTTATTTGGCTGAGTAGAAATGCAGCAGGTCCTCTTTCAGTCTTCAAGAAGCATAAACTCCATCACAAGGTGGACCTGTTGTGGTTATCAAATGCACTGCAAAACAAGGTCATCTGCATTTTGATTTGTTAGAGCCTCTAAATCCAAAAAGCCTGAACAGCAAATGTATTTTAAATTCTTTCTTACCCAGGAATACTCCTCTCGCTTTTCCCAGTTCTGGACCTGTATATCAACTTTATCTATGTGTTACCCTTCTTCCCCCAAACTTTCTTGAGTTCACTGCTGTATTATGCACTGTGCTTTTAACAATAATTTCTCAGACATACTCTTCTCAGCTTTTCACCACACCATGTGGTACTTCTAGCCACACAGCAGCAGCTTCTATCTTGCTTTTAGTTCCCTGCAGAGCCATATTTTGGTCCTTCTGTTATAACTGAAGGATCTGACTTGGCATTGTTCTGACAATGAATTTTACACAAAATTTCCTATGAGATTCATCCCATTAAAACTGGGCAGGTTGCCATGACCTACTGGGTCCCTGATCTATATCAAAGCTTGTACCTCCCTGAGCATTTCTTGTCCTTTTCTGACTTCATTAAGGGTCTTATCAGAGTAGGAATACGCCCACACAAGACAGAATAAAGATTTTGGACCCCATAGGAAAAATGTGAGATCCAGCTCTGTTTACATCATAAGTCCAGTCCATCATTACAGTTGCACTATGAAAATAGTCATTCTTAGGGGGGCAAAATGGGTGTAAAGAGTTAATTTTGGAGTATAGAATAGTCATGTTTTAATTCAGTTGCAAGCCACTGGGGGATTTAAGGACAAAACCAGCAAGATACAAATGAGTTTGGTAGTTATTTGTACCCAGCAGAGATGCTCCCTGTGAGAAGACATAAGCATCTAGCTGACAAATTTGTCTTTTGCCTTCTGGCTGAGGACAGTTACCGTGTTTTCAGCAAACAGGACTTACAGTGGTTTTCCCTAAGATATAGAAATGTTCGTTCCAACATTTGTAATACAAAAATAAAGTTGGGAAGATATGTTGCCTTGACTTTTAGGGAAATACAGGTAAGTATTGCAACTAGATTTCTGAAGAGAGTTTCTGTATATACTTTAGAACTGAGGACTTTTGTCATCATTTTCATGTATAATACATTTCACTGTATTTGTCTTTTCAAGGAATGAGTCAACAATTTTAAAATGTCAGAGCTCTCCACTGGAAGCTGTGCAAGTAACACAACCTCACCAGCTTTCCTTTGCACAAAAATAAACCTCACAATAAGCAACTGCCCCTGCTATCTTAAAATAAAGGCTCACCTTTGCCACAAATCTTTATTATTATTTCATATATTGTACTGCAATTGTGGTGAAGACTTACAGTATTTGGACTCTGCTTCCTCCAGCGACTCGTGTCTGTGCCTGAGGAAGCAATGCAGTGAGTGATTGAGCTGATCTAACAACATAGAAAGAGTCCTGCCATGTTCGGCCTGGCTTGCATGAAGCTGCCTCACCCTCCAAGGAGTCCAGCATGTTTTTATGTACAGCTATAATGCAAAATGTGTAGAATCCTGAGGAATCTTTTCATTTTGTCCTATTTGGCCAAAGCAACTTGAAACAAAATAGATATTTAACCCTTGAAACAGGAGAAATTTAGGGAGTTATTTCTGTAAATGGAAAATACTTCTGGAAAAGCAACCATAAATGTGAAAGGAGAGGTAGCTCTTTTAGTTTGTTTTGTTTGTTTACCTTCCTCCAAGTGTGCTAAGGGGGGAAAAAAAAAGATAGGCAGACAGAAAGATGCAGACGGAGATACAGAATGTACCCATTAAGTATCTGCAAGGAATGCTTTATCAGCTTGCTCGTCAGCTGCCGAGTTGTGCATTTGAGGGCATTAGATTCCCAAGAGCGGGGATCTATAGAGGATTCCTACCTTTGGAAAAGAACAAAAACACAGAATAAAAGCCTTAATCTTATAACCCCCAATCTAGCCAACTAAATCCCCAATTAGCAATTCAAACAGATTAATATAGTCCTTCCCTCCATTAAGCATACCCGACATCATGTGGTTGTGTATTTTAAAGTTACATTTTTCTTGTGTGCAGCTCTCTTTCTCACCAAAATTGACAATTCCTTTCATACCATCCTACTTTCCCATCAACTGGGAATGGACTGTTTTTCTTTTTTTCTTTCTTTTTCATTTTTTTCTTTTTTTCTCTTTCTTTTTCTTTTTTTTTTTTTTTCCTTTTAAGTGCAGTAAGTCTTGTTGATGCACTCTGGCAGAATTTCTTAAATTAATGCTCTCCTGTATTGTACATGTCTGTCCACCTTGCCATTTCTATACTATGGACTGTTTGTAGGGTTCCCACCAAGAGCAATGTAAAGAGTGGATATAGCACACTTCTCCTTTTTGATGGAGCACTCATTCTTACTCTTATTCCAACTGCTAAAGCCTCCCTGAGCAAGGCAAGTTAGATCTTTCTCAGATTTCAGACAGTAAAACAACCAGTGGCAAATGCCTTCAGACATACCAAGACCATGTTTCTAGGAAGTATGAATTGCCTGCAAGACCTAGCAACCACTAGAGATGGTCAGCAGTCTGTTGACTGACCCTATAACTACTTCTCCCATTTTTGCAACCCCATTGAGCAAGGTATAGCAGAGGACCATATATGTCCCTGGTTCTTTCCCATCACCCACTCTACTGCATGTAAAGTAGTAAGGAAAAAGTTTTGACACTTCTCTGCCTTTCCCTATCTCCAGTTTCATCCCTTTCATGCAATTCTCCTTTTTAAGTAAAGATAAGTAAAAGCTGGACATTTTTTTCTCATATTTTCTTAAGCAGGTAATTTTAAAAGCTCTTCCTTTTCCAATAGCTGCAGTAGATTAGCACCAGAGGGGCTTTGGGAAGAAAGTGAGTCTTGAAACAGAGCATGTCTCTGGTCTGCCATAACTACCAGCTCTGCTAGGAAATTGGGTTTTGGAACACTGAGGTTTTTACCCATACTATACTAGCTTTCCTTGCATACAGGTGCAATAATCCCCAACAAGTATGAAGGCGCACAGATTTTTTTGTCCTCTTCCATGTATTTCTGCTTTGCTTCAGATAGGTGACCCAAAGGAAGACTGCTTGGTAAAAGTAAACCTGAAATGTTTAGAACTTACAAAAATACAGTTGGTGCTAATGTTTCTTTGCATCTGGTCCTGCACTCTGGTGGAAAAAAGCCAGTGCAACATGGCTTTGTAGATAAATGAGCTCATATTTTCTCAGTCGTTATCTTTGTGTCTTTGGAAATTAATAGTGATACTTGAAAGAAAGTTTAATAAAAGGAACGCAAGTACGAGTATGTGAAAATTATTATAATGATCATAATTCTACATATATACTTCCATTATGCATATGCCCAATGACCAGCAGCATGTCATAAATACCTTGCTCTGGTATCTACCATTTTACATATACAGGTGTGCTTACACCGTATATTGGCAACAGCAGGACCCAGTCTGACTTGTGGAGCATAACAGGCATAACAAATACACGGCTGCTTTATTTGGCTACCAGGTGAAGCAAAGCTTCCCTAAACATATTTGATCAAAGGCCCTTTCCATCAAACAAACATTTTGTCTGTGTTTGAAAAGTTTAGCTTGACTTTTCTATATTTTAAGTTTACTTTAGTTTGAGTTGGTTGTTGGGGTTTTTTAGTTGGTTGGTTTTGTTGTTTTGTTGTGGTTTTTTTTTTTTTTTTGTTTTTGTTTTGTTTTGGGTTTTTTTTTTTGCATGGGGTTTAAAAATCTAATTGTCAAAAAAAAAAAGCTGTTCGGCTTTACAAAAATAAATATTTTCTGAAAAAATACCAATTTTAACAGTTCTTCTCTTAAGCTTTAAATGATTCATAAAATAAAGAAATCTCATTCTGGCTGAACTTGCTTTGAAGTTTTGCTATCACATATCAGAATCCCTCATATTTTATATTTTAGTTTGTGTCTCAGAGTCACTGGCAACCTTCTAAAAGCTTACCCTATTAGACCCAGGATTTTGCTCAGAAATATCCATTTTCTCTTTCTATAAAGGTCTTTGGCCCTTAAAATTCAAAGATTAAGGTAGAAAACATGATCAGAATCTAACTTGAGCACTTTGAAACTATGCATCAATTAAAATTACCTGAATGGATCCTTGTTATATTTAAATCTTAGCATTTATTGGTAGCTTCACAGATTCTCAGCATTTTACATAGACCATAATGAAATTTCAAAATCAAGCCTTACTAAAACGGGTTGTAATGCTATAACAATAACAGATGGATATGCATAAAGATGTGGTCTTCGGGGAGGGTCTCTGTCCTTCTTGCTGTCCAGAAGACCAATTGATGAACAAAGCAGATGGAAGAGGACAAGATAGAATAAGCAGGTGTAAGGTATTCATGTCTGATGAAATCCCTGCCTGGGCAGTTCCTGGCCAGTTGGATTCTCCCACACTCCCTCTCTTCTGAAGGATAGATAAGCCCTCCACAAACATGCATACCCAGGGCAAACACGAGTTTGCAGTCTCATCTGTACAGGAAGCATGGGACACGCTGAGTGCAACATTGGGTAGAAGGTATCACCCAGAGTGGATTGGCCCATGCTGGCCCTGGGGGGATGGGTTTGGGGAGAGGGGAACTGAGTGGGGATTTCCAACACTGAGCTGGAGAAAACAGGTAAGAAGGAGGAAACTCTGACTAAGCCAAGCCCCGTGGCGTGACTCCCAGAAAAGGAGTCAGTATCACAGGGATCTAGAGGCATTAGAGGTGTTTTTTCCAACAGCTGGCTTTAGCAGCTGGATCTACATACTTTGCTGGCTGTGAGACTGCACAGTAGCAATACTAGGAGAAAAAATGTCTCCTGGCTATCCCAGACCTGTGTGGGTTGGCCAGGGGGTAATTGCAGACAGTCAGAGTAACTGGGCAGACAGGCTGCTTTTGAAATGGAAGCTAAACACTTGCATAGAAGTCAAGCTCACAGGCTAAGCTGGCTGTGGACAGAGAACTACAAGCTCTACTGATACAGCCTGTGAGTCATGGGCAACATCTTCACCAGTAGCAGAACATTACTTTTTTAATGACTCCATTAATAGGCTCTCTGCAAGATGAGGCACACATTTCTTCTTGCTCAGCCTATTTGCTCTTTGCATGAGTATTCTTCTTACGCCCAGTGAGCTTTTAATTTGCAGTCAAGTTAAAACCTGATCTGGTTCCTTCCACTGTCAAAAAATAGCAATGTCCTCCAAATTCCTTGTTGCACAGAAGAGCCAAACCTCACCCATATGCTGGCAGGTTGCTCTTTTTTGACAGCTAGTGGCTTGCAGCAAGCATGCTTTTCTACATTGAGGAGCCAGGTTAGGCCCAATCCTGTGAACACCTAATACTAGACAAAGTCCATTCTCCACAGGCATAATTCATTGCAAGAAATACTACACCTGTTAGTGCTTTGCAAACCTTTTTCCGTTCAGATACTGATAAGAAGTTCAGGTATTCTTATTTAAGAATGCCTTTGAGGTTGTTTCACTCTCCTTTAGGTGCAATGCCATATACAGATTCATTTACCAAGGTTTAAGTTCTTTCTTCCTGAGATGTTTGTATTCTTCCAATGCTACTTTTACAGTACAATGCACCATAACCTTCTTTATGAACACATTTTAATAAGTCTAAATGAGGCCTTCAGCTGCAGATACCAAAAGTAACAAATGGTAACAGTCAGCAACATACACTTTGTAATTTAATGAGAAAGTATTTTAATGAATTAATGCATTAAGGGGAAAAGAGTGCTCTTAATCCTATCATAATATCTCTAACTGTATCTTTAAAGCCTACAGATTAATGTTTCAAGAGGCTCACATGCACAAAAGGGGGAAAAACTACCAACATCTATCAAAAGATGAAACACAATGAAGCTAATAAAAGAGCAAAATAACAATTGAATGATACAGGTTTTGATCCTCAGAGAAGCAAGGAGGGGGGTCATCAGAACTGCTACCTTGGACTTTAGAAGGGCAGACTTTGGCCTGTTTAGGAGGCTGGCTGACAGAGGCCCTTGGGATGCAGACCTAAATAGCAAAAGGGTACAGGAAGCCTGGACATTCTTCTAGAGGCAAATCTTAAAGGCACAAGAGCTGGTGGGGAAGAAGACTGGCCTGGCTGAACAGAGAACTTTGACTGGAACACAGGTAACAAAGGAGGGTTTATAACCTTTGGAAGAAGGAACAGGCAACTCAGGAGGATTACAAGCATGTCGTGAGGTTATACAGGGAGAAAATTAGAAGGGCCAAAGCCAAAATAGAACTTGACATGGCTACTGCTATAAAAGACAATAAAAAAATGTTTCTATAGTAGCAACAAGAGGTGGGCTAAAGAGAATATCATCTTGGATGTGAGAAAGTATATGGAAAAGGCTGAGGTACTTAATGCTTTCTTTGCCCCTGTCTTTAACACTAAGACCAGTTCTCTGGGTACTCAGCCCCCTGAACTGGAAGACAGGGATGGGAAGCAGAATGAGGCCCTCATAATCCAAGATGAAATAGTTAATGACCTGCTGTACCCCTTGGATGCACAGTGCGCTATGGGGCCAGATGGGATACACCTGAGGGTACATGGAAGTGCTCACTGAGACACTTTCAGTCATTAATCAGCAGTTGTGGCTCAACAGAGAAGTCCTGGTTGACTGGAGGTTAGCAGATGTGATGCCCAGCTACCTACAAGAAGAGTCAGAAGGAGAATCTGAGGAACTACAGGTCTGTCAGCCTGGTCTTGATGCTATGGAAGATTATGGAGCTAATAATTTTGAGTGCCGTCGCACAGCATGTACTGAACAACCAAGTGATCAGGCCCAGTCAGCATGGGCTTATGAAGGGCAAGTCCTGCTTGACTAGTTTGATCTCCTTCTATGACAAAGTGACCTGTTTAGTTGGTGAAAGGAAGTCTGTGGATGTTGTCTACCTAGACTTTAGTAGAGCCTTTGACACCATTGCCCACAGCATTGTCCTGTGGAAAAACTGGCTGCTCATGTCTTGGACAAGTCTACTGTTTGCTGGGTTAAAAACTGGCTGGACAGCTAATCTTGAAGAGTGGCAGTGAATGGAGTTAAATCCAGCTGGTGGCTGGTCGCAAGTGGTGTTCCCCTGGGCTCAGTACTGGGGCTAGTTCTGTTTAATATCTTTATCAATAATCTGGGCAAGGGGACCAAGTGCACCCTCAGTAAGTTTGCAGACAGCACCAAGTTGGGTGGCAGAGTTTATCTGCTCAGAGATAGGAAGGCTGTGCAGATGGATCTGGTTAAGCTGGACTGATGGGCTGAGGCTGGTTTAACAAGGCCCAGTTCTGTGTCCTGCACTTGGGTCACAACAACCCCATGCAATGCTATGGGCTTGGGGAAGAGTGGCTGAAAAGCTGCCTGGTGGAAAAGGACACGAAGGTGTTGGTCATCCAGCTAGCTGAATATGACCCAGCTTGTGCCCAGGTGGTCAAGAAAGCCAACAGCATCCTGGCCGGTATCAGCACCAGCGTAGCCAGCAGGGCCAGGACAGTGATCATCCCCCTGTACTTGGCACTGATGAGGCTGCACCTTGAGTACTGTGTTCAGTTCTGGGCCCCTCGCTACAAGAGAGACATTGAGGTGGTGGAGTGCATCCAAAGAAGAGCAATGAAGCAGGTGAAGGATCTGGAGAATGAGCGCTCTCAGGAGCAGCTGAGGGAACTGGGGTTGTTTAGTCTGGCAAAAAGGAGGCTCTTGACAGTTACCTGAAAGGAGGATGAAGAGAGGTGCTGAAAGGAGCATGAAGAGCAGTGGAGTTCATTCTCTCCTCCCAAGTTACAAGGGTCAGGACAAGGGGAAATGTCCTCAAGTTTCACCAGATCAAGTTTAAATTGGTTATTAGGAAAAGTTCCTCAACCAAAAGGGCTGTCAAGCATTGGAACAGGCTGCTCAGGGAAGTGGTGGAGTCACCATCCTTGGAAGTATTTAAAGGACGTGTAGACGTGGTTTAGTGGTGGTCTTGGCAGTGCTAGGCTGATGGTTGGACTTAACAACCTTAAAATTCTTTGCCAACCTAAGCAATTCTTTGATTCCATGGAAATAGCAAAATCACAATTAGTTGCACTAAAAGCTATATCAGTTATCAGAGGCTGCACTATAATAATTCTATCAAAACACATGTAAATATTTTGTACAAATTACTACCATCTGCAATTTTAGCTTCTTCTAATTTTTCTCCACCCTGCCCTACTATGATGGATTTTATATCTTAACTATTTCCAGTTCTTTCTAAAGCAGAGTTCATTACTCAGGACAGAGAGTACAGACATATATATAGATACAGAACTTTAAAAGTCTGCATGTTTCCAAAGGGAAGTACAGAAGAGTAGTTTTGTGGATGGCAGAAGGACACAGGGGGTTTGGTAGGACTTACCAATCCAATGGAGACTGGGAGTCTGATAAATGCAGAACATGGTTGAGTAAAAACCACAAAGAGATACAAAGCTTAATGGGGATAATTTGAATCTTCAAGCCATCACTTCCCTTCTCCGTGTCTCGTATCTGTTTCAGTGGGAAGCTTGTCAGGACACAGACAACCCCTTATGGGTTTGTATGATGTCATGTCCTATGGTCTTCTACTGGGGAATCTTCACTGGCCTTTGTTGTGCCCTGGGATCTCACCCCCCCCATCATGACTGTGGGTATATGCACCCCAGTTCTACAGTGGTTGATAGTATCTTTGTCAGGAAATGTCCCGTACAGATGGGTTATTGTTGTCTGGGTCTGCTCCTGGTGTGTGGGATAGATACAAATCTACCTACCCGTTCTGGCTAAGAATGTGGGTCACACTCTGACATGGGTCATAAGTACGATATGGGAAAGCTACCCTAAGAGTGTAATGCCAAGGTGGCAGAGTTAGAGCTTCAGACCAGGACTACCAGCCCTGAATAAACTAGGGGAACTTTGCTTACACATGATATGCTTGATGTTTGCATGCCTCCTCTAAGAGTAACCACAAACCTTTCATCCAGCTCTAATCAGGAGTTTCTGTAGGGTGACCAGGCCTAGGTGTCTCCCATTCAGCCAGGCAGAGGCTTCTCAGCAGCTGGAGGGCTTTTTGAGACTCATATTTTTCAGAAAAGTTGGTCTTTCACGCTGGAGAAATCTGTACCTGAGGGACTATAGAGCGTTCCATGGTAGCTTGCATTTTCAAAAAAGTTTTTTTTTCAGCCTGAGCATGCACCCATACTGCAGCGGCTGATATTCCTGGAGGGCTGTGATGCCTGATGCTTCTTCGGGCATCATCTCAGGCTTCTCTTTCAGCTCTGGTGGCACCTGCTGTGGATGTGCATGGTAGTACTGAGCCGGCTTGCTTGTGTGCACATTGCCCATCAGCGTCCCAGGGCAAGGGCAGCTCTCCCAAGTTTCCTGGTGTACCCAGCCATGATACATTAGAGGGCAGGGCCCCAGCAAGCCTCACTGCAGCTTTCCACCATGCAGGAGGGGAATGACAGGCACTCAGCCCCACACAGTTTTAAAAGTCACAAGCCATTTCATCTAGCTTTTTCTTCCCACTTTTTCACCCTGTGGTTATAGCAGCCATGGATAAGACAGGACATTTAGTTATCAAGGTTACCATTCCTCCCACCTCCACCAAGAAACCTCCTGACCCTGCCTAGACACGCTTTCTGACATCTCTTAGCCCAGTATCCTCTCGATCCTTTGTCTAAACAACAGACCTTCACTATCACCCAGGAAGCTGAGCCTTTGAACTCAAATCATGTATGTTTAAGGTGGGGAAAATCATATCTCTGTGTACGGAAAAAGAATGAGGTTTTTTTTTGGGTTTTTTTTTTTTTGTGTTTTTTTTTTTGTTTGTTTTTTGTTTTTTTTTTTTTTTTTTTTTGTTTTTTGTTTTTTTGTTTTTTTGGTTTGGTTTGGTTTTGGTTTGTTTTGTTTTTTTTTTTTTTTTTTTTTGTATTGGTAGCAGTTTTAAGGTCTAATTAAAAGAGTAAGAAATAGAAAATCCTGGTAAATTTCAGGTTGGATTACTTCTCTGCAGTAATGAGAAAAATCCTAAAATAGAAAGGACATGCGACTGTCATCAAATATTCCATAGTTTTGTTTCAGAGCACTAGCAATCACAGAGCTAATAACTTGGGTCTCTACATGGCTATTTTTTAACTCCTGCACACACAGCTACTGAAGGCAAAAACACATTTGCACACACAGAATAACAGTGACCTGATGTCATCACTTTCATGAAATTATGTACTTCAGGTAAAGATTTTTAAACTGAGTTTATAGCATTACTTGCCTTCTTTTTTTTTTTAGCAGCTAGAAATTCTAGACAATTGCTACTTTAAGAAGGATACCTTTAAAAATACTGAAGCACATTCAAAAGGCTGACAAGTTTTATCTGCGGTTTTCAAAAGAAATAATTTTTGAGTGGAGCTACCTTTTTTGGCATAAAGTAATTGGAAAGTACCATAGATATCTCAATAAAACACATCAAAAGTAACTTTCTATAGCTTGTTTTGACATGTCCACTTGTGGGTTGTATCAACTTCAACTAAACATCAGTTTTTTCATCCGTCAGTACAAACCATTAAAAATATTCAACAGAAAAAGCAAATAGAAAAAACTCAGTACTCTGTTTGCCTATTTTCAAATAAAAGGAGATACAGAAAGGAGTGGTCACTGCAGTTGAAAGTGCATTTTTCTGATTCATGTATTTGCTGTAACTATTTGCATAGGATTTAAATGTCTACGAAAAATACCTGGCCATTTTAAAGAGAATGCTGCATTTGAAAAAGCTGAAAATGCTAATCTGGTTTCATATTTACAAAGGTTTATTTACTGTATATGTGATCAATTCACTAAATGACAGAAAACTTTGGTAAATACAGTTCTGATGCTGAGATTCTTTGACCTGTTTATGGAGGAATAGAAAGCTTATCTGCTCTAGAACCAATCCTAAAGGAGCACATTATGCTGCTTTCATTTGAGATCTTATCCTTTCTCTCTCCTTCCTTCTCTCTCTTTTCCTCCCACCCTCCCTTCTTATGAACTCTGAATCCTAAGTTATTTCCTTATCAAGGTTGCTTATCAGAACTAGATTTACACTTGATATCATTTTGTAAGTATGCAGCAAATGGTTTATACATTAAGAGAAAAAGTGTATTTTATTATTACAGTGTATTCATGTGAAGAGGAAAGGAATCTCAAGAAAATATGCAGTAGTTAATTAATATTCTAATAAATAATAAATAAAAAAAATTTAATCACAGAAAAAGCCTGGGAATCAGGCAAACAAATTAAGACTAAAAATAGGTCTGTACCCTTTTTGTTTATCCTTCACAGACAGAGGTACTTTCTGTTCAGTGACGCTCTGCAAGTAAGTTAAATGCACAATGGAGGATCCCGCCTTCATAAAAATAAAAGTCTCAAATATTTCAGTGTATCAGCATTCTGCCACTGCTGCAGCTTAAAGTGCTTAAAGTGACAATGTTTGTCTTACAAAAGAGAAACCTGCGTAAGGCTTCTTTTTACCTAACCCAAGGTAGCTGCACCATTTGCAACGTCAGCAGGCTGTTAGGAGTTAGAGTCAGGTTAGGAGTTAGTCAATGAGAAAAACGAAGAGATAATCTATACTGACTGCACTTGCTTGCTGCCAATGACCCTTGTCAAGCAATGTGTGCATAGACACAGATTGTCCCAGTGACCCCAGAGCTTACAGTTTCAGTATTTAAGGATTCCTGTATCTTAAGTGCTTTTGCTGGAGAGAGCCCAATGAGAGCCCAGAGCTTCTTGCAAGGAAATGGAAGTGGAAGCTTGGGGCAGCACCTACAATAAAGACAGCAATAGCCTCTGTTCTTGTGGCCAAAGATGAGAACCACAGATGTTTTCTGCAGACTTAAATGACCCCCGAATGAAGAATTCCAAACTGTGTGTTACAAAGAAATAAATCTGTAACACATTACTAATGAACAACACCCATGTAACCCACAAAACTTATTACTGAATAAAACCACCTATAATATTTTCCCATTATTAAATCCTAAAAGGCAATACAAGTGTTTTGTACTGCCATGATAAAGGTATAGTAATGTATTATATTGGATTAGGTTAGGTACTAAATATATAGCACATTAGGTCCTCAGCATCAAATGCCCATTTCTTGCTTTTCTTGTATGGTTCATGTACAGGCAATACAATGCCAGGCAGCCAGCTCCTCAACAGGCATGAAACTATTTGTATGTGCCTATCTTTAGGGACAGCACTTGAACACTTGGAAACAATACTTTCTTGTCCTTTCTGCTTAACTATGGTAATTATTAGCTCATGATTTCAGATTGTGTGAAGCCATTCAGGGCACCATTTTCCTTCATGATCTAAGGGAAAACAGGCAAAAGTGCAGTGATCACACCTTGCCTTTCAGATGTGACTGCTGATGGATAAGAGGGACCTAGGGCCAGACTTAAGGTAATTGCTGCAGCTTTCAAGAAGCAGTCTTTGCTGTACAACTCTGAAATCCAAATTATTTCTAGATTATGTGCTAGAGACTGGCAGAAAGGGAAAAGTAGATTTGCTCTTCACGTCTTTCCTCTTTTCTGATCTATTTTGCTCTTCTCTCAACCTGCTCCCCATTTTGTCTCCTGAAACCTGCATTATTTCCTGATCCTTATCATTATATCTCTGTTCTCTACTGACATATCTCTACCTTTGTGCATTTTCTTCTTTTTCTCCTTTACCCTTCTCTTTCCAGAACTGTTGTTTCAACCAGGCCTCATTCTTTGCTTCCTGTTGTGGAATGATCAATGGGAACCTAAGGATGACATTCCCTCCTAGAGAAGGTGCAGAAATCCAGGATTCTCACAATCAGTTAAAACAGAAGTTGCAGCGATGCAAGATTTCCAGTGTCTTCTCCATTAAAGCTCCCAGGGCAATTCTACGAGTGATGCGGAAGGAAGGTAGCCATGACAACTGAAGGCTTAATAGTATCTGGTGCCTTCTGCTGATGAGCCTCTTATGGACCCCAGAGTGAAAATTAATGATGCCATCTCCAGGGTGATACATATCCTCCACTATGACCTAATGGACTAGAACAGAAGAGGGGCAAATCTGGCATAGAAAGCATTATTTTGAATGCAAGCCAGAAAGTGAAGATATACCATTAATCACAAAGGGAAGAGGAGACATCATGCCCTGTTCAGGTCCCAGACAGAAGTAGAGGTTGTGACCAGGCCGCCTAGGCTAAATATGTATCTCAAAATTTCTGTCTGTCTCTCTGAGTTGGCTGGACAAGGATCCAGGCTCTGGCAGATTGGCAAGGTAGTCTGCCTCATCAGTCTCTTGAATGTAGATGACACTGAAGGTATCAATTCCAACACAAAGCACCATTGCATGTGATCTGGATATACTCCTCCATGGCCCTTCATAAAGACTGAATGAGAAGTTAGAGAATTTGTGATCTACGGTATGGTCATTTTAGAAGAAAAGCAATATAAAAACTGAAGGGCTGAAAGTGAGTTAAACAACAGGGCCCACTAGTGGGACACTGCTTGTTTCACGCAGACTACAGAAAGAAGATAGGATTTCTTTGTGATTGTGTCTTAGCAAATTCCCAGCCATTCCCCTCTTCCTTATCAAACTCTGCCTTTGTGAGTCTGTAGTAACATTGTAGTGAGAATAGTTCCAGGTATGACCCTAGGAATTCAAGTGGCGCCTCTAGCCTGTTGCTGCGATCCATCCTGGCTGACCAGACTCTCAAGAAGCACACCCAAAGAAGGTGGGTTGTAGTTCCATGAGGCAAACTGAGGCAAGATGCCAGTTGCTCCTTAATATGATTAACTCCTACTAGTGGACCTCAGACACTGAGAATGGAAAGTAGACTAAGCAAGAGAATAAACTTTATTTTTTAATAGCTCACTTAACTTGTGCATGATCTAAGATACTTCTGACAAGAAATGCACTTAGGAGCTCTACTATTACATCACACCAAGCAGTAATAGGATAAAGGTTAAAGTACTTGGCTTCCAAAATAGTATAGAGCCAAGATCAATCAAGTGGGTACAAGTCCTGTCTAACACGTCTGTCCATATTCTTAATAGTATAGTGGTACATGATGCAAAATCTGATTCCCTTAGTTAATTCCAAGGGTGGCACAGGCTCTGTATCATATAATGCCTCTGCTAGTTTCTGGATCTTATACCAGGGAGCCAGATGAATCCATGGTTAATCAGCTGTGATTTTAATTATGATTTCAAACTGATTCAAGTAAGAACTTAGAAGTGTTCAGCACTAATCTATTTTCCTATTCTTCATGAGCAAGCCCTTTGCTGCAGTCTTCTGCATGAAGAATTTATATTTCATTATCTCCTGAAATTTAATAATATCTTAAGGTCATCTGCCTATATATTAAAACCCTGGACACACTTTTTGGTAACATTTTCTACTTCTCTTCATGAAAGAAACATTCAGAAGGTTACATTCAGGGGTTTCATTTACAGTGTTTTACCAGATCTTCTGTTGAGGTCAGTAACGTAAGGATAGCCATACTGCCTACACTTACATTAGCAGATAGAGATGCATAGGAACCATTTCTGGCCAGGATGCCTAGCACTATTAGCTCTGCCTAGCTTATTTTCCATAAAAGCAGAGTCTTACCTCCAGAGGAGATGATCACATTGAAATTGCCCATTGCAAATAATTGCTGATCTGTACAACCCAAACTACCCCTGTGCCTTTTCTTGTCAAGAAAATTTTCTCACAATTGGCACAGGTCAAACCCATACCAGGGACTAAAATGATAAATTAACTGCGACAGCCCTCCTGCCTGTGTCCTGGCCTGTCTAGTTTGCTAGCATAGGCATAGCCACAGGGTCAGAAAGGTATTCTGCTGCCTCCAGCAGTGTTCAGAAAAGTGCTTAAGAAACAAAGTACAACATAATGTTACCATGTTATCTGGTCTCCAGTTCTGGCAGTCAGTGGATAAAGGTCTATGTTAACCAGATTTGCACATGGATCAGCATTTTTAATAGCCACCAGTCTCCATTTTGTCTCATTTGGAATTTTTCTAGCCTTTATAAACCCACTGCATTTCCGCACTCCATCGCATCCTACAAGTTTGTAGTGTTCTGCTGTGCAAAAAAAAAATCTTCCTTTCTTTAGTTTTGAACCTGCTACCATTATGAAAATAGTGAATCATTATTTCCTCTATGTTCTTCACAGCATTCATGGATGTTGAGATGTCTTATCGTATCCTTTCTTTATCTTCTCTTGTCTATTCAAGGAACTTTGTCTATTCAGTCTCTGCTTGTATGCAAGCTATTTCATTCCTCCAGTAATCCTTATTCCTCTTCTTATTACCTTCAATAGGGAATTATCAGAAGTTCTTTTAGAACACAAGACACGCAAGTGCCATGGATTTATCAGGTGGCAGAAATATGTTCTTCATTTTTCAGTGATTTGTTCCATTCTTTGCACTGTTGGCTTGTCATCACTAATGGAGGATATTAAAATCTTCATTAATTGAAGTGGGGTTTTCAGAAATGTTGAGGTGAGTTCTGGGTACAGCCTTTACTAACATTCAGTGAAAGCCGTGATCCTACAATTTTCTTAAAATTACAGTATTATGCAAAATCACACATCTTTTTAAAAACTTCAGCCCTTGATTTATTCTCTCAGGCAGTCAGATGCTATTTGGTGTTACAAGAAGAGCCTTCTCATAAAGAAGAAATGGGAAAACTCTGACAGAGTTCACTGACAGACAAACAAACTGCTTGACCTATTTTCACAGACTTCAGATAGAAACACAGTGAGCTCTTTGCCCATATCTCTGCTAATATCTCTGTTCTTTCTATTATCTTGGAATGACTCTAAAATGATGGGAGCATGGAGTGAATCTTGTCCAGCTGGCCCCAATACTTACTTTGGCTCAGAGAGGCCCAGAAAGATAACAGTGTCTTTAGTGAGTGCAAAACGACTTCACCCTCACAAAGAATTTAGTACATTTTTCTCACCCTGTTAATTAATTCAAGGAGAAAGTATTAGGCAGACTTGTATAATTGTGCTGGACCACTAATCCAAGGAATAGTATTTGTTTTGACTTGCGAGTAATATATGGTACATTTTTTCATAATTATGAACTTCATCATAAGGATAGGCAAAGAGATTTTAATCTTGAGTTGATAAATTTTGCAGGGCTGGGTAACAGGTGGAGCTATTTATCTCTGTACTAACTTGATCATGTTTATGAACCAATTGACGAATCCCTCAGAGGAGTTCCAGACCCTCCTTTTACTTATTTACTAACCACAAGGACCATGGGAATCCAACTTGGGTTTACAGTGCAACTCGATTATCCAAAGTTGTAGCTGTCCACAGTTCCCTCTCCCTCAAAACAGAGATTTATTCCTGCTTGTCTATTAGTTACAATGAACATTGTCTCAGTGGTCAGAAGTCTCAATTATCCAAACAAATCCCTTATGACATCTGGATAATTGAGCTCAGCTACTCTTGTGGATTGTTGAAATACCAACATTCCCATGTAATTTCTCATTAGGATTTAAGTGAGCTTAGATTATATCTTAGAAATCTGTCTTTGATCATAGAGTCATAATGCAAACACACAGATGACATTATTCCCACACAATTAGTCATTAAAGTGTATTTTAAATATTAAGGATGATATGTCTTCTTGTAAACTCTCCCCAGTTTACCCAGAGAGTTTAACTACTAAAACAGTACACCAGAAGACAGGAATGGTGACAGTCTACTTTTTATCAGAAAAAATGAGGTATACAGTGTAATTTACAGCAAGCAGCAGCTACTGTCAGTAGAAAGGAGCTTCCAAACAAATCACATGGTTACATTCCTGAAATTAGAGAAAATTAGTTTATAATAATAATACATCAAGCTTGATGTGGCTAGAGGATAAGTTTTTGCCTCAGTGAACATAAATAAATAAAATGACCCCACTGGGAAAAGGCCACAAAGCTAAAACACATTTCACTAGGAACTGGGCTGTCACTGAGAGCTGGTGGGACAGGGCAACAGTCACAGGGGCTGATGCGCAAGAGTGGAAGTTGTCCTTTGCCAAACACAAAGCAAAATGTCTAATCTGCACCCAAATCTGCTCTTGGGGTTGGTGCACACCTTGGTCTTTAGCGCAGCGAACAGCAGAGCCTTGACAGGACAACAGTGGGGTTTGTTCATAGACACCTATGTGAGAAAGTTATAGAGTAGATGGTAAAGTAGAGGACATGGGGACTGCTAAAAGACACATCATGGCTTTGGCCTCATTTTATAGCAATGCTACAGATGATCTGGTCCTGTGGGATGGGGCAGATTTTTGGACTCAGAGCAAGGATCTCAGCTTGGAAGCAAGAAGGAACAAGGGTTTTTGGTGGGAGAAGAGGAGGGAATGGGTATGGAGACTAGAGATAGGGCCAAGAGCAAGTCAATAACATCAAAAGACATTACTTGCAACATCAGAGAAAGAAACCAAGAACTTCTCAGCTCATGAGGCTTCCTTCCTTACTTTCACCACAAGCTTTCCATCTGACTACTATGTCTCTAGACTTTTGCAACACTTTTGCAGCTAGACTTGGGCAAGTTTGTAAAAGACATCGCTATAACCCACAAAACATCAACACCTCTAAAAATACCCTGATCACTGGTCATTTTCAGTCTATAGACAGTCACCTGGCATCAGCCTGTAGCTGAACTCCCTGCACACACATACCAAAAGTTTAAAACTTTTTCATGGACCTGAAGTCTTGAACGAGGCAGCAACAAAAGGCTGAGTTTCCAAAGCACTCAGGGAAGTGTTAATGTGCATTTCAGCTTGCAGAAGCTCCTCATTGCAATGCCATTGCATACATGTCCCACCAGCAAACCAATGCATGCACTTGATAACTAGCTACTGTGACTGCTTCCAGTTGACACACATGTACAAAAGGTGCCTGGGGTCTGCCCATTCTGCAGACACCTAAATGGACTGGATTGCTAATGGTCGAAAGAGGTAGAAACAGACTTCTTAAGCTCAGTTCCCACCCACCCTGCTCAAGCAGGGTGTGCCCTAACCATGTTATTTCCTGAGGCTACTGAGCAGGCTGAAGGAGTACTCTCTTTGCTCCTACTGCTGCTCAACTTGCTCAGCCGTCTCTTCTAGCTGTTAGTGAAGCAATGGGTAGGCATAAGCCTCTTCCCACAACAAGGAATATAAAATACCACTGGAGCCAGTGTGTCTTGATGAGAGAAGGCAGCCATGATAACAGCACAGAGGCTAGTGAGAGGGCCTTGGATAAGGATTTGAGCTCTTACCATCCTTGTTTTAAAGGGTGTGATTACAAAAGGGATTGCTCCTACTCTCAACTCTCCCTACTTCAATGATTGCTTTCCTTCAAAGTCATCAGTAGAAGTTATTTCAGAAGCTGGTGAATGACAAGAAAGTATTGCCTGGAGAGACCTGGGCCACCTAGCAAACATTTTCCTAGAAGCAGGAGACAATAGCCACTGCTACATTTTTCCTCTTACAGATAGTTCCATATGAAGAATCTATAACACTTTTTCCCTGGAGCTCATCAGATTATCCTCTAGGACGTCTTCAGGAGGATGGCTGCTAGAAGAGCATGATCTTTTGGAGGTAAATGGCAGAGAGCAGTTAAGGTTGAAAAGGAGATAAACAATCCACTTTACTTTGTAATCCCAAGACTGAATTCAGAAAAAAAAAGAACAAGCAGGAGGAGTTTGGGCTGGGAAAAACAGTGACCTTGAAGCTTAGTATGGACAAAGACGTCTTTCCTTCTCTTCAGTGGTTGATTAAAACTTGTCTTTTTGGTAAAACAGTTATATGGACTTGATGCCTTTTCGGAGGCTTACAGAAGCACAAGCAGCTTCCTACTACCTCTGTGGAGACCTTCAGAAAGCAGTTTTAACCACCCTCCAGAGAGACCTTTCACCAATTTCATAAGATGCCCACCTTAGTCTAAATAAACACCTTTCAAGCAGGTGAAGTTAGATGAGACAAATCTCATCACAGGAACTGCAACATCAGAAGCAGCTCTAGATGAGGTGACTACACCCAGGTGAATGTAACTCTGACTTTTCATCTTTTATGGAGCAAAGACCTGATGAAGAGGCAGGTGGATTGAGCAAAGCAGTGAGGAATTTTACGTGTCCTCTCAACTGTTTTCCTTTACTGAGCTCCTGAAGAGCCTCAGTGGAAAATGAAAGCTCCCTTCACTCCTCTGCAGTACTCTCCGGGGATGGCAGGAAAACACCCACCCATCTTTACAGCACATTACTTGGCTGGGCACGTGGCCTGACTATTACTGAGGGGTGTGATTCACCTGCCTTCTTGGTATTTAAGATGTGTCTACATTTTTGAATTGTCTGAGTCTATCAAAGTTGTGGGGAGAATTTAGAGAAGCTTAAAAAAGCTAAAACAGAAAATTCCCCAACTGTCACTTGTATCATTCTTAAATCCATTCCAGAACAGTTACCTTTAGCCCTATTTCTTGATCACTCAGAAAAAAATTAGACGATCAATTATAGTTTTCCCATGCACCCTCTTGGACAGATGGTTGAACCATTTTAATTAAGTGTATGTATTGGACTGACAGAGTTGATGTATCTGACGTGACAGACTTTTTCTGTGTTCATTTGGGTTTTTAATCTTTCACTGTCTTTAGTAGGCCCAGAATTGTGTTATTTTCACTGTGCTTTCAGAAGAATTATTCAATACACAGTAGATTATTTGGATTATTAGATTTTGGTTGCCTGCTATTGTTGATTTTGGTCACAGTGAAAAGCTCCTCAGTAGCAATTAGCTACCACTTTGGCTCTAATAACAGAAGGATCTCTTCTGGGGAGATTCTGTTGGAAGAGTAGAGAAAGGTCCAGATTTTTTAAGCTATTTAGGTGTCGAGAAGAGCAAATACAGGCATACTGAGATTTTCAAAAGCATCTAGGAACCCAATGCCTCAGATTTCAATAGAACTAAAATGAGCTGGTCAAATGCAGCTCTAGACACCTTGCAAGTCTCCCTTGCTTCAGTAGTATGTGGTGGACGCCCTCTTGAGTTGCCATTCAAAATAAATTAGCTGGATGCTCTTGCTTCAAGGAGTTTTAAAATGGGACACGTTTCTCTTTTCTTACATCTCTTTACATCTGGTGGCCTTGCAAGAGGTAGAAGATACCTCTTGAAAGGCATATGACACTAGTGGCCTTCAAACTCAGGACAGAATCCTGTGGAGTACAGGGCTCCCCCTTACATGACTTGACTGGTGAAATCTGAGTAAAAGAAGTTTCTAACAAATACAAATGTTTTCACAGCTAGAGCTCTCTTCATCACATATACCAGTCTATAAGTTTGTTATAACCAGTCCATAATAATGTTATAATGGATATATCGAAGCAGAGAATTGTCAGGACTTTTTCTTTCTTTCTCATGAAATGGGTATTTTCATAAATATTAAGCACTGCTACAATATGTCCAAGCCTTTCCTGGGCCTCTTCACATGATTTTTCCATCTTGTTTTAATATTAATAGATGTTAATAGGTAGATTCAGTATTAATAGAACTTTCTCTAGGTTTCAGTGAATATCAGTCAATGGCTGCAAAAGTATGCCCTGGAATATTGTAGTGGCTACAAATACTTTTCTTATTTCCAGCACCTTTACTGGCTGGCTTAAATTATAGTTCTCACCTAAGATAAACTCCTATGTTCTTACATGTTTCATGGCAGAAAAAGCATTGTCTCCTGTTGGTGGGAAAGCCATGCTTGAAAAAATACTTCTACAGAGACCTGGCTGACATGTTCATTATAGAAAAGTAGAAAAGTAGTGTCTTCATACTCCAGACTTTCCAACTTCACATGGCCAGGATTCCTCTACTAGTGGAAGCTAGATTGCCTGAATGGTCTTTGAGGAAAAGTGAGGGGAAATAGTAAAAAGTGTGAATGTGATCATACACTTGATGGTTCTGGAAGATATTATATTTGTGACATAGCAGACAACTAGAAAGAAGAAACTAAGGAAGCAATCAGGCTGTTCTGTTCAGGAAATGCAAGAAGATCTGAGGTTTAAAAATAAATATGTTCTCTTCTGAATAGGCAGAGTGAGTGAGAGAGAGCTCTAGGTATATTCAGCTTTTAATAACATGTATGTATAGTCCAACCAGTGCATGTACAAACTCTGCACTCCTTCACACACTTCAAATACCTGCAGGCATAGATAAATACTTGGATAAGCACATATTTCTTTGCTTGCTTACATGAGAGATTTTGTTCATGCAATAAAGGCAGAGCACTTTTTTTGCAAAACCTCATGCCTCATCTGCATATGTGAGTACTCTAGGAGATTCAAAACAACTACATGTCAAAAGTCCCCATAACATGCACTGTCTGGGGACTTTTGGAGAGTGGGCTAATAAACTTACCAAATCACTAACAGTTGTTTCTGAGAGGCGGGGTAGAGAGGTAGAGGCAGTGAGTGACAGAAGAAGAGAAGGAGAGAAGGAAGGAATTTCATGCTGCCCTGCAAAACATTGGTGAAAAGTGTGATCTTGGGAAACACTGATTGAAAAGCCCAGCACTGAGCAATCTGCAGCTCTTTTCTAGCAACAAATCAGAAATGTTAATATTCCATGCAGTATTGTAGTGGATGTGATACATTATGCTGTCAGATCCGTACACATGGGTTCAGTAAATAGATTTACCCCTGACCAGAATTAGCAATAACACATTTTATTTTCTAAGAGAAGCATCTGACCTGATCTAAGAATATCAAAAGGAGTCAGTAGCTCAGACTGACATTATTACACAAGCAGTCACATTTTGATATTTAAGCTTGTACATTCCTCAAGCCTCAGTTGAATTTCTTGGCATTGTCAAAAAAAAAAAAAAAAGGAAGAAAGAAAAGAGAAAGGAAAAAAGAGAGAAAGAAAAAACAAACCATGCTTCTGATGAAAGCAGCTGTCATTCAGCACTAGAACTTGCCCTTAGAACAGCTGTACTTGATCTCAAAACTCTCACCTGCACTGCATGGTAGGCTGAATCAACTCCGCTCTTTGTCTCACTACCTCAGATAAGCCTGTCATCAAAGTGAAGAGATAAAAAAGAGACAATCATAACTCTAATGTCATACTTGACAGAGGAAGCTGTTAGTCAAGTAGCTTTAAACTGTTTCTCCTCTACATGTATCGAGTGACATCCTGGCACAGCAACAAGAACTTATCACAGTACTTTTTATATCAGACAGCAGAAGAAAAAAATACCAGAACAGATGTGTCATCATAGACACACCTTTTAGTGGACCTTCAAAGTGAAGAACTGGAGAGGCTCTTTCAGGAGACAAGTGTCACAACAATTCCATGTTCATAAAAGTGCCTATACAGGCCACTGCAGACAGCACATATCAGATATTAGAGATTACTACGTTAACAAGGAATTGGCTCAAAGCACCAAAAAAATGTTTGCTAGGGCCAGATACTGAATTTGCTACTTAGACAAAATGCTAAGTAGTGCAGGAACTGGTCCAAAGGCAGCTTCCTAATAAGAAACTGAAAATAGCTTGCTCATCATAGCTGGCATTCCAGGAAAGGTGAGGAGGAGAGCTAGCCCCAGATGTACAGCCCATGGTGTAGCAAATTTAGGCTGTTGACTACTCACAAGACAATTGTTAACAAATCCATCATATCACATAATTATCAAACCTATATTTGGGTATCATCAAAGTTCCATTTTTAATAGTGCAGCAACTTTAAAAGCTGCATTTGCATTTATGCACTGCTTTTAACCCAGGGATCTCATGAAGATTTAGAAATTACAGTGATAAAACTTCATTCAGATAAAGCTTTTGTGCACAGAAAAATGCCTATGCTGGAAAAGCATACACACAACCCTGGGCAGATGGGGCCCTATGTTTATATAAAAGGGAGACAAGTTGAACCTAATTAAAGAGATCCACGGTAATTTTACACACCTAAGCTACGTTGTGACTTCTTTACCTGCCTGAAGCTCTCATAGTGATCTTATGCAAAACCGTCAGCATCTAGGAGTTTGCCTTGATTTGGAGTTTTTGGTTTGAGCACTGCCTCTCTTCTGCAGGTTTCAGCTAGATCAAGGTCAAGGAGGAGAGTAAGCCAGGGAATTTGACTCCTAGCCTTTTAAGTTTTGATTTTAAAAATGCCTAAAAAACAGACACAGGCAATGCTAGCTACTAGTTACATGTGCCTGTAACAGTACTGTATGGATAACTCTGGTACCATATCTCATCCTACTGTTGCATTGATCTTCCATAAGTTAAGTTTCTAAAAGTTAAGCATGTTATGTAAGCCATGGACCTCAGCTGGATTCAGTGGAAAGGGTCAGAAATCTCCACAAAGCAAGTGACCATGTCCTGAATTGGGTGGTTTTCACAGGGAGGGTGCCTTGCTCTCTGACTAGGCTGTTCTTCTTTGGGATGTGAGATGGTTGCTTAGGTTAGACTTGTCTTTCTGATAGCTAGTGTTAGATGTGATGAATCCCATCCACAGTGCCAGATCTTTGAATGTCTCAAGGTCCTTCCAGGCAGGGGTACTTTCATATGTTTTTACACGTTCAGCTGCTATCCAGCTCATCAGGAGCAAGGCACCTCAGGAGTTTTTAAGAAGTCCTGCAAACATCCATCTGTATGGTTATTTGTTAAATGTCTTCAGATGTCTGACCCTAAATCTCCACAAAAAAGCAGGAATGACAACCAACCACAAGCTACAACTGCATCACAGAGGTGTTGGGGGATTAATTATTTGTGCTGGCTGAGGATGACAACCCAGTTTCAAATTGATTTGGGGGATTTGAAAGATATTCCCTTTCTCGGTAAGAAAATTGTGATCAGATCACATTTCAATGCTGTAATGAAATTCAAATATTTATTTTTAATCTGATTTTTAAGTGCTATCAATGAAAGAAATAAAATCCAAAGTATAAGTAATCTTAAAATTAAAAAAGGGCTTTTTTTTTTTTTTTTCCAGATGCAGAAGGGATGCTGCCAAAATCCTTCAACTCTGCACCAGTTTTCTTCTGAATCATCCACTAAATAATTTCATTTTTCCCAGGTGTTTCAGTGTTTCCAGAAATACAGCTACCATTTCTTATGCCATTTGAGTTATGTTGAGGAAAAGCACTATGTGATCTCTGTGTTAAGCTGTTGTGTAGCTAGGAAGTGTACATGCAACTATGTGATTCATGATCAGCAGTTGTAACGACAAGTCCTGAACCTGAAAGCTGATAAAGCTCCCTCTCTGTGCTTTTACATTGATCCCAGAATAGGAAATGCTCAACTTCTAACCTGTGTTCTCGTAAATGCTGCCAGATTTCAAGAGAGTACCTTGGGTAATGTGCAAAATTGTCTAAATATTCTGTTGCTATTTCTCAGCTATTTTAAAGGAGCATTTTTAATTTTACAAACTTCACACATTATAATTATATATAAGCTACCATATTATTAAGTCCCTACAAAAGTTAATTATGCATCTGTCAATAAGGAAAATCAGCAAAGTATTATTCAACCATTAGAGTATCTCCAATTCAGAAGCAATATAGCATACCATAAGCAGAAGTATTAGCTGAGCAGAGTAAATGTAAGAAATACCGCTATGAAAAACCACCATTTGTAATTGTTACGACTCACAGTATCGGGTATGCAACTCAGACTCCTGCAGTCGGCCCAGAATGGTAATTAAATGTACCTGTTTTACATGAGCTACTAATGGAAACACCACCAAAAAAAAAAAAAAAAAACAAAAACAAACCAAAACCCAGACAAATTTAATACTGAGGTTAATACTGATTTTTTCATAGCCACCTGTTAATAGAAGTCCCTGAGCTTTCCTAGGCGCTGCCATCCCTGACAGTCACTCCCCTTGCTGGCACTGACTAATAGGTACAAAAGGAACAAGAGCTGCTACTAGCAACAGAACCATTTTCAATCTTACGGTACTGCATGCACCCCATGTCACAGATGCAGCAGGTCTAGCTAGCTCACTCCCTGCACTGCCCTGTGCTTGTGGGGTCAAGGGAAAACTACTTAGGCTGATCCAAAGGGAAGGGAAGAGATCCCCTTTCTGAAGGCACTGGATCCAGCTTTCATCTTGGCCAGTGATCAGACACAGAGATGTGGACAGCTCAGTGAACAAGGAAGGGCGAATGAACACTGAGTGCCAGGTACACCCTGCACCAGCCACTCTTTCTAATGAACCCTCAACATGCTGAGGGGCAAGAGAATTGAGTCTTGGATAATTTTTACATTTGACCTGTGAAATGCAGGTCACTCAGCAAGGATGAAACATAATACTTCCTAAGACCCAGACAGAAGAAAGGTTATTCCTACTGTGTCATAGCAGCTAAGCCACAGGAAGCTGGTGAAACACTCTGCCAGCTTTCCTGAAATAAAACAGTTTTAGTTTCATGCATGTAGTGAATTTTTACCTTACACTTATGAATTTGAGCCACACTTATCTTATCTGCAGGGTGATTAAACAGCCTATTCTTTCCCTCTTTTTCTACTCCTCAACCAGGGGCCTGCTAACCAATGAGCATTCATGATGCCCAGGACCATCCTGCCTTTCCTTGCTGAAGGTGGTTTTGTAGACATAAGATGGACTGGAGCACATTTGGTAGAGTTTGCTGTTTCGGCAAGGACCCTGTCCAGTGCTACATTTTCATTGATAGCATCATCACCCAAACTTGTTCATTTATACGCTAGGTTACGTTCTGCTGTGGATTTACTTCCTCCTCATTTATACTGACTTTCCATCATGGTGCTATTTTTGAAATCACACTAGATCAAATTCTCCACTTAGTTCCTCTTGCATAATCACTGCAGGGGAGAGTGCATATAAATGAGGGCACAGTTTAGCCCACTGTGTATAAATTAATGTGAACTTAGATATTAAGCACAGGTGACTTGCAGTTTCTCTCTCATATAAACAGACTCTGCTCTGAAATGTCAGTGAAATGATTACATTTAAGGTGGCGCAGAACTCAGCAGTTTTCTTGCCTGTTAGTGCAAGCACCTCCTTTTTATGTCATCTTTAATGTTTTCATCAATGGTCAACACAGAAGACAATCATGAGATAGACACAGGATTTATCCACCTGCAAAAAGGAATACCATTCCTGTAGATATACAAAAATCACTGTAATGAGCATCTTTCAGAGAGACTTTTTTCAGTCATGCCTTTCTGACACAGCTTTATGGCAGGTTGCTGGGCTGAAAATAGTTACTAAGGAAAACTAAACCAGAGACAGCTAACCCCAAGTGCATACATATGCATTCCCAGTGTGATTAATACTTGTGTGCAACCAGTTTGGGTCTCAGGTAGGCAGGGACTGCTAGCAGTACGGCTTTTCTTCATCTTGCACTGATCCAGTCGATCTTTCCTGCAGCCTGAACTGCATCGAAGTCCATCACTGGATTTGTTACTTCCTTTCATTCAAGTTATTCTCCTGACAAGCTGTTGCTTCCTCTGTAATGATGCAGAAAGGGGATCCCTTTTAGATCCGTCTTTCTTAAGCCTTGAAGTCATCAAAACATGTATTATGTAGGGAGTGTTTTATCCTGTATTTCCGAAACATGGCAGAAGCATGGCTACTTCCTCATCTGTGCTGTTTAAAAGCTGTGGGTGATTCTGCTAGCTTACAAATTGCCAAAGTGTGCTTTATAACATCAGAAAGAGCATGAGAGTTTGGGATCCCCTTGCTGCTCCCTGAAATACAAAATTCTTCTGATGATTGAACTGTAAACTCACTAACCCAGAAATAAGACACACAATGTAAAACGTAACTTGCAGATCAAGGCCTGGGCATATTATCATTGAGAATACGGGCGGCTTTGTGGCTGCTGCTTCTTACAACCAGATCAACGGCTGGGAAATGACCTGTAGTTCCTTGGGTCCCATGAGAAGCTTCATTAACAGTGCTACACGTCTCTGAAAAAGCCAAGGTTATTATACATCATTATCAATATCTAATGCAAACCATGCATGAGCAATGCTATCTTTGTTGTCTGGTGTATCTGCCTTGACCAGATTCTCCTACAGAAGCAAGACTATATAAAGATTTTGCAAGGTATATATATGTCTGAACACTAAAAATTGCCCCAAAACTATGTAGACTTGTGTCTACCTTTGTATCAAGCAATTTGCTCTATAGCTACATCAGCTAGACACTGAGGGGGCCAGTGATAGCCCCTTCTGTTTTGTCTCATCTAAGCACTTATAATGTGGCATAAAATGCTGCCTCCCTGGTCTGAGAGTGATCCAAACCCACATGCTACAAGATGTGATCCAGTGATGAATCAGATCAGCATTCCTCCACTCAGATGCATGAGATACGAGAAAAGTTCTGCCCATGAAAACTTTAAATGCTAGCTATTTGGCTAGTAAAGCTAAAGAAGTCAGAACATCAAGAAATCAGAACCACAAATTCAAGCTCCCTGGCTTTTGGAACTACTTCACACAATGCTACATTCTCACCACCCACTCTCCAAACACACTCAGGTGCTGGCATTTTCACCCAGACTAATTAACAAATAGTGTGGCAATTAAATCACACGGCCTCACCATTGAGTTCAGAAAACTCCCTTACATTGCCGCAGAGTATAGCAACATAACTCATAAAATTATTTTATAACAACAATTTAAGTGAAGCAAATATCATGAAAATACAACACAAATGTGATAATTATTCTAATTTATGTGATAACAATGTTATGTGTAAACTAAATTGTCTTCCCAAGTCCATCCAACTTTGAACAGCTTTCCTGCTCCACAAATGTGCCTCGAGTATCCAGCAGTATGTGTGGAGTGGCACAGGGTGACTTTTCTAAATCTGAATTTGCAAAGCTTCCCATTGCAGTCAATGGGGAAACAGCCTTATAGAAGATCTTGCAAGTGGGAAAAATTTAGCTACCAAAAGGACTGTCCCATCTCCACAGAGAGATAGGAAATGTGAAATAAAGGTGGTCCTTGAAAAATACTATTTTTCCCTTCATGGCTGGTTCTGATACCCAATAATTCCAGCACTGCCAGACTTCATGGTATTCTTCTCCATGTTGTGTGGATTGGTATGAGCCAGGAGGACAGATCAAGGCCAGATGTTTTCAAGAGCAGCCTTAGTGTGGTTCACAACCCCAGAGTCCTCATGTAAGGGAGGGTATTTGCTATATTTGGTAAATGAGACGTCTGCCTTCCTGTTCCTCAGATCCTAACTCTTGGACAGCTGCAACGAAGATAAGAAAAGCCTCAGGAAACTAGAAGATGCTCATCTGGAGAAGGTATCTAGAGGGGGAGGTTAATAAACAAACAGAAAGAAAACAGCAGGGTAAATCAGAAAGGCTTGGGGTATTTTCTTTCTCTTATTTTTAAAGTACGATTAGTGGTGGAGAGATATCATTTCAATGAAGGGAAAATGAAAAAGTCCACTAATTGCATACTCTACATACATTAGTAAGCCCAGCATTTTCTGAGTCACAGCAAGCAGTTATAGAGTGACAGGGAAATCTTTCAAAGTGATGATTCAAAAATAAAAAAGGCATTTGGAGTCACTGAGCGTGCAGAGTTAGCCCAGGTAACCACATGATCTTATCATTACTACCCTTCATCTGTCTGCCGCCCTCTTCCCACCTAGCGTTTGATACACTCACTTGTTGCATCTTGTCTTGCAAGTGGCATGACTTCAATTGCACTAATTGTGTGCATAAAGTTAACCATGCATGTAAATGTTTGCAAGATTGGAACCTCAGATTATAAACACTGGGAGAGGGCTCATCTCCTTCAGTGTAATCATGGACTTATAAGACGCAAGGGGGACTCAGACATAAGAAGAATTTTTGTGTGTTATAGAAGATAAATTGCATCATTGATATCCTTTAATATATTTTTTTTGATTCTTTTTGATTTTGGTTATCTCACATCCTCTCTTCACTTCTGTGCTGCTGCTTTTCTTTAGAAAACATGGTGGCAGAAAAGCAGCTGTAGGCATTCAGACAATTCCATTTGCTTTCAGATGGAAGGGTTATTATTGTGTGTTCTCTTATCTGAATATAATTCTTCCAAGGTAGCTACTGTGCTAATATTATACAAAATTATGTAGGTGTTGCATGAGGCTGTAATTTGCACTAGAGGTTTAAAGGTTGTTATTATTTATTGCCTGCATTACAGCAGTATCTCAAGAGTCTGGTGGGGAACCGGTGCACTGCATTCTGCACAAACACAGAGAAGAAGGAAAGTCCCTGACCTAATACCAACCATCAGCTCCACAAGCAGATCAGAGAGCATCCAGGTGGGGCCCAAGGCAGCGAGCCAGAGTGGAATGGGCGGCCTGTTTTGAGGGAGACTAGGGACATCAGGGTCTGAGTCTGTTCAGGCAGAGAAGTAGCCGCCTGCCAAAACAGGCACGGATGGCAGACTTCCCAGGAAAGAGGGGCAGCAATGGCAAGGAGTGAAACTTGCTGAAAGCAGCTTTTAGCAGTAGATTCTCAATGCCCGAAGTAAATCCAGCTCTGGAACAGCATGTCCCTGACTCACCGAACTTGCAGTAGAAGGCTAGAGGCAGCACATGAATGCTGGCAGAGGGAAGGGTGCATAAGGCAACAGGACAAGACTGGCCAGCTGTACAGACACAGTGACGGCCACGCTATACGGCACTGTAAAAGAGACCCCTTTGCCTTAAATTTACAAAATGACTCACTAACCTATAATAACATTACCTAAAACTCATAGTGAGCTCTTCATCTTCAAAGCACTTTACAAAGATTAACTAATTAATTTCACTGTCAAATCTTTTGCAGATCTAGTAATGGTATTTGGCTCTACCTCAGAGAGCAATTTTTTCCAGGTACTGGCAGGGTAAACATTCATAATGATATAACCAGTGGGAAGAACTTTTTTAGCACTTGAATGATATTTTAATGAGAGACAAAGGTTAGGGATTGACCCTAGACCAAAGGGCTTCACTGGGCCACTCACTTTGTAATCGGGACTCCCTCTTATTCCTAGGCTGGTGCTAGCATGACAACAACCCACATGGCTCATGCATACTGTATTTTAGGAAAACCCAATCAAAATGACAGTTATTTACAGATGTGTACATGAGTATGGCTGTTCTCAGGTTTCTGCCTTTTACATTGTCCCTCCTGAGGACTCATTTCCTTTGTCTGTCACTGCTTTTCTCACCATGGGCCAAGCCTGGACCCTTGCCCAGCTGTGCCACTGGGAATGAAAGCATGGCAGTAGCCTGGCTCTCACAGGCAAGTTTCACTTTCAGTCTCCTGGCTGCCTTGCAAAGAGGCAGAGCAATTCCCAAACACATTTCCTTCCTCTCTGTCCAGATGCTCAGCTAACAACGACACTGATTTATGGAGCCTGAGCCTGATTGACAAATGTTCTCCTAGAACAGCTATATTGCTTTCAGTATGAAAAATCCACATCAGCAGCAGCCAAAATTAGGCTGAAAAACAAAATCATCCAGGTGGACATGGAGAGAAGAGAGATTTTGTCAGTGCAGATTATGTTGCCCACGGCGGTTGTGTACCTACAACCATAGAAAATCTCCTTTTGCTACCTGCTGCAACAGTATTGCGAAGACCTCTTGGCACTACTCTGAAGACAGACACGCCTTCATGTGGAAAACAAGACAGATGCAGGTGTAAAAACTGGTGACTTTTGGTGTGCTAAAGCAGATTGTCAATATTTACCACAGAGCAAGAGCTGCTGTTGCAAATGAATACAGGGGTTTTCTTGTTTTTCTTTGTGTAAGAATAATGTTTGTCAGAAATTCTAAGACATTAAGAAATGCCAATGCTAAAACATGAGTTTCCAGGCATTATTTAATGAACTCCTAGGTATGTACCTGTTTCTCCTAGAGAAAGTTATTTTTCTTGGAGTAATAATTAACAGTGAAAATAAAAAAAAAAAAAAGCAACTTGCTGCTGAAAAAACTGTACAGCAATAGTTCTGGAAAAGAACTGAAAAATTATGTGTCACATTGCAGGGAAGCAATAACAGAATGTAGGTATATAATATATAATACAGGTATGAAGGTATATATATAATACAGGTAACTTAGAGGTCTTTGATTTCTAGTAAAGGAAATGGGTAAGGACAATGTCATCGCTGTCATAGTCATTCCATCTGAGATGGCTGTGTTTGTATTCTGGGACTGAAAAGAAACTTCACAGGCTTCTTGTAAGTTTGACACTTGAGAAAAAAAATGCCTGAAAGTTGATGACAACTCCTCAGACCAACTGTATGTCAACTATTTGCACTTCGCAACGCAGACATAACGAGATAAAAATGTTACAGGAGGTAAAATATCTTGTCAAAACAGTTTGATCTCTCCTTTTGCTACTAAATCTCAGTATTGTCTATATTACTCATGGCCAAGAACAGACCTCAGTTACAAGAATGCGTCTAATTTGATGGGCTAACATAAACAAGATCCAGGGCAGAATTTCACATAGCTGAAGGTGTATATTGCTCAAAGTCCTCATCCTCATTTTCCAGCTGGCTCCAGAGGATAAGGTGATTCTGGAACAATTTGGTGCAAATATAATTAGATCGTACTTCAAGCTTACTACCAGTTTCTCCTTACTCTCAACAATAGCATAAACATGCCAGTACCAATCACAAAATCAAAGGTGCACAACTTGAATTCGAGACCCCAAGTGAGCTCAGTGAGAGTTTTCAGTGCTAAGAACAGACAAATTTGGATGCAGAGTATTTTGCAACAGCTGTCTATGTCTCCCTGTGTTGTCTGGGAACAAAGAGCAAATGACAGCCATTTTGAGCCACGGACGGTAAAACTCTCTAGGGCATTTCCAAACTCTGAAAACCTCTTTGCGGCAATGAATGAGGTTGTGCTGCTGGCCGAGGAGCTGTTGACCCTTGCTTGTCCTCTGTTACCGGTGCTATCTTGGAATGCAAGGAGACTCCAAAATAAGAGTGTAGTGTTTCTTGGTGGCCAGGAGAACAAAACTTTCAGCTTCAGGAATGTGAAGTGCGGTTACAGAAAGCCATCAAGTAGCGATAGTAACAAAAACACCAATGGCATCTGTTATGGACTGTAGCAAAGAAGATCCAGCTAAAACACACAGGATCATTCTTTCAGTCAAGACAACCAAGGCACAACTGCACATGCCTCTGAAAGCTAAATGAAAAAGCAGTGTTAGGGTCATACAGGGAGTTACAGAAGGGAATCTGCAAACATGCCCTTGCTCTAGTCTGCATAATGCCTCTGTGGTGATTCAAATCTAAAGCATAGCCCCTGCACCCCTAAACTTGCCTGCCAGATCCCTCAAATGAGCAAAATCTAAACAGGAAGCATCAGCTATTATTTTTCATAAGAGTTAATAGCCAGTGTGTGCTAATGCTTTTGTGTGTTCAGCCCCCCAATCCTCTCCTCCTTTTGCATTCTGCAAAAATTCCCCCTTCCACGTGCATTCTGCACTTCCCTGCTTCAAAAGGACTTCAGTTTTGTGCTGTTTGATGACCAGGCAGTCAGCCTTGGTGCCACTGCTAAGAATTGTTAGACAAATGAAAAAAGCCACAAACCCTGGGAGAAAAGCCATCACTGTCTCCGTGTTCTCATAGTCCTACTTCAGCAAGCCACATAAATACAGGCATCACCCATATGGGCATCCTATCTATCTCCTTTGTAGGAGTGGTTTGTGCACTGAAAGTTGCACAAACTTGCTGATTCAGGTCCTAACTCACCTGAATTACATGTCAGTCCAATATTATGGATCAAGAGTAAAAAAAACTGAGGTCTCTTCATTGGCTTTGATTACCACCCCCGGGGGGGGGGGGGGGGGGGGGGGGGGGGGGGGGGGGGGGGGGGGGGGGGGGGGGGGGGGGGGGGGGGGGG